>BRZM01001378.1:167681-261964 GCA_033238685.1 Lates japonicus | reverse complement strand
GCTGCTGGATAAGTGACTGGGAATGGAGGAGGGAAGGAGTGGGTGGGGGGTCCGTCACACTCACGGCAGGGCTTGGAGTAGATTACAGAACTCCTGAGGAAATATTTCTTAGCCCTCAAACTGACAGTGGAAGAGGATTGACCACCGCCTAGCCCCAAAATAAACATTTACACTTCTCCTACAATAGACAGCATTATGTAAAGAGATGAAAACGCAGAGCAGATCAAACCCGAACTGCAAAAAAAAAAAAAAAAATCACATTCTGCGAAATGGAAAATCGACAGGGAGCTTGCAGTCTGTATCTACCCCAACCGGTACGAATGTCAGAGCCATTTTGTAGAAGATGTGCCATTTAAAATGTGTTACAGCAGGAGAGATCCACACTGCTTTAAATGCACAGGATCCTCTGCCAGCATCACCTGGCTGTTTCTCACAACATTTTGGAAAAATTCCCAGGGGGGTTTTCCCAGTTGATGCATTTTTTTTCCTTCAATTTATTTAGGACATAGAGGTTAAGGTGGAGAGGCACGGGGCTCGTCAGAGGAGTGCCTAATTGAAAACACAAATGTCAGAGAGGAAGTGAGGCAGAGCCGCTGTACCAGGGTGGAGGAGCAGGCACTGTGGGAATACCAACGAGTGCTCATTATCATCACTGTGTTTTACTGTGTTGGGCAGGGGTGAAGGGAAGAGGACCTGTGGGGAGGAGGCGAGGGAGGTAGGAGACAAGGGAGCAGAAGAAGGAGAGAGTTTGTCATGCAGAAGGAAGATTCGGAGGGAAGAGACTGATGGGAATGAAAATATTGTAAATATAGACAGGGAGCGTCTGGGAAATGGCAAGAAGCAAAATGCAGTTGACAGGTGGGCGCTAAGGGACGTGTAGAGACAGATATTTGCACAAATGGTTGCGGTATGTTTCCAGAACGTCTTCTCTCGGTCCATTAATGTACGCTGGAAGATTTTTAGCCAAATGCATTTCAAGCCAGAAAGACAAACAGGACAAATACACTTGTGCACTTCTCCCCCCTCTGTCCCCCCCCCCCCCCCCCCCATTGTTTTTGCAAATCATCACATCTCGCTGTGTTGTTTTATCATTAGTTCATACCTCTAGTGACTAACTGTCTGCTTGGCCGGCGCTGAGTGAAAAATGCAAATATTTCAACTGCACTCCATTATGAGAAGCACTGCAAACAAGACCCCCACCCCAAACCACTTGTGTCAATACAGGGGAGGGGAGAGATATAATATAATATGATAGACTGCTGACCTTTCTCTGTGATCAGAGGTGTCAATGGGATGACAAATAACCTGTTAAGTCAGGCCAGAGTGCTGATGGTGAGCAATACACAAGCCTCAGACTTTCCACTTTTGCCTCAATCATTCTTAAACATACTGAAAGAACTTCAGTCCAAACACATGACTTCCATACCTGCCGTATTGGGTGTACATACACGAACAGAGAGTAGAGGAGAAGCAGCCAGATCAGAAAAAGACACCCTGGTTTGGAGAGGTTCTTTCTTGGAACTGGCTTAGTACTTCATAAATTTTTACCAAAAACAAAATTGAAAAATGATGTATTGATCTTATCTAACTCAGCAAGAAACCAAATGTTTTTTTTTTTTTCAAAATGTCTATTTCCTCAAGCAAAAGACTGTGCAAGAAATAGTCGACCAACAGGTTTTACACCTGGAAGGAGAGACTTTTCCACAAATAAACACAAGCCACCGTTGGGAATATATAAAAATGGCTTTCTGCGTTGTTTCTCATTACTAGGACCTCATTCCATTAAAAATTATGACCAATGACAGGACAAAAAAAAGCACTGCTGATACAGAGATCTAGTACACTTTGCATAAAAACACATTGTTTACATCAGACGATTATGAAATATGAATGCTGTAAGCAATGTGCATACACTGCAGCATGTTCACCATGCGTAAGCTGTTCTTATACCCTAATGGCCCTCATACTAGTTTTCTGAGTCAGTCATCTAAATGCTTCTCTGCACACAACTTGACTGACGGCGTGTAAAAGAGGGGAAAAAACTGGAATCTAAGTTCTGCTTCTCTTACAACACAGCAGATGGATAGAGGAGACATCTGCAGTGTGTACTCTGTGTGTACAATACATCTCTAACTTTCTCCCTCTCACTCCCTCCTCCCCTTGCGTCTGTCCCCTCAACCCTCCGGCTAAACACGCTCCATTGTATTCCTCGTGTTGACTTGCAAGAAAAACTGTCACCAGCGCTCCAGTCCTGTGCCATCATCTGGCTCCTCAGAGGGGAGTGGTGGCTCTGTGTGTGGCTGCGTGGTGTTTGCATGTGTGTTTGTGGGTGGGCTGCCATCCCTCCGTCACTGTTGAACTGATTGGCATGGCAGCAGTGAGAGCAGACACTAATCTCATGTGCCAGTTTGGAGGCATTGCACGGGCTGCTATCACTTCCACAGAAGTAATGCTGCTGCAGTAAGTCAGTAAACTCAATAAATGACATAGACGCTGAGGGACTGCCAGTTTTTATGCAGGGGCCTCCACGGAGGCAGTGGTCTGACAGACCAGAGGGTCACAAGTTCAACACCAGCTGAAGGGAACATTTTGTCTTAAGTAAACAGCCCGTGGATGTGTTAAGTGAAGTTATTTATTCTCATTCAAATTAGAAGCCACTTGCTCACATTAAAAGCTGAACGTCCTAAATGCCTCATGTAGACTCCAACCTGGCTTAGTAGTGCGGCTGTGGCAGCTGGGGTGCTAGTTTTGCAACCCATCACAATCTATGGTGGCATTTTATCAGCCTAACTTCAATCAAAATTGAGTTGCCATGCGCAAATGTAGTGAAACTAATAAATTAACATTAACAAAATTTGGCTTTGAAGGTGCTTTGTGTACATTGTTGCTATCACTACATAGCCAGTGTTAGCATGAACAGCTGATTACTTACCAGTCTAGAAGAAATGGCACTGTTAACTCTTATTTTGCTATTTCTGTCACTCGTTTTCTTCTACTGAAATTAGCATGCTAACCAGATAACCTTAGCTTGTGCCATCTCGTAATGTCAGTTTGCACTTTAGCCTCCAGTCCAATATGAGAGGATGAAGAAGTAGCACTGCTCAGAGGGTGGGTTCTAACTTCTTGTCTTGTAAATGCAATGATGAAGCTCTTGCTAAGTAAACAGCTGTTATTGCTAACAGTGGCTATGTAACAAGAGCGAAAACTTACATATAGTACCTTTAAACCTTCGAAAATGTCACTTGAAGCCTCACTGTTCTGGCTGGCTATTGGGTTGAGCCAACACTCTGCTGCCTTTGGTTTTTCCTTGCATTAGGGAAATACCGTGTGCACTTGTATTGCCTGGTAATATGGCAGTCACACTTGACATACTTGAAGGAGCCAGGCCATTTTCTGAGTCGCAAAATCGACACATGAATTAAATATTTTCCTCAGTTATTTCCAGTGCTACCACAGCACTTTGGTATTAACAGCCACAGTTTTTAAAGTCAATGCAGTCTTCCTCACCCCAATCATGCATGCCACCCTCACCCCATCCATCCTCCAAATCATTTAGAATGCTCTATAAGACACTTGTTATTCATACAGGAGAGCTTTACTGAGTTATATATTCTTTTTTTCAGCGCTACTACGCCTCAAATTCAGTCAGCTCCATACAGTCGCTCAAACTCAAACACAGTCTTACACTCTTGGTAATCATACAGCAGAAGGAGGTTAAAGGTCTTGCTCAAGGGCACACTGGCAGCAGTTAGTCAGTGGAGTAGTAGATCCCCCTGCTTTATGAACAGGCGTGCGAAATAGATGATTAAACCTGACAGCATAAATCCTGAACATCCCAGCAGTGACACAGGTGGTTTTATCACACGTTTTTATCGCACATGCCCCAATAGCACAGAGATAGAAACATTAAATCAAAACAGAAACCGAAGACCACATAGTAGAAGTGTGTGATTAATAAAGAGAGGGTATAGGAGCATGGCTGCTGACATTAGGGTGACATTGTGCACATAAACATCTGTTTTGTTTTGTCAAGACAGGCTGCTCCCTGGGGTTCCTGCTGCTTAGCATCATCTAATCCATGTGGATTTATTGTGCGAGTGTGTGTGTGTGCATATGTATATATTTGTATGTGTGTTGCATTACCATACATGCAAGAATGAATTTGTATGCACGGCGTGGGCACTTGTGCGTGTGCTCATGTGCAATGGGCTAATTAACTGTCGGTCCTGTGCAACACACACACACACACATATTTTCTCCTTGAGGGACAAAAGCAGCCGGCAGAGGTTTTAGCGAAAGGTCCAGACACACAGCCTCTCGTGGGATAGTACACTGCAGCAAACCAAGTGCACCCTTCGTCTCACTGGGTGCAGGAGGAGAGGGAGAAGCAGGAAGTAAACAAGGTGGCCATGGGGACCACACAGTTCACACTTTGGCTGTGTGAGTGTGCGGAAGGAAAAAAAAAAAAGAATGCAAAGTCAGGTCTAATGGGAGGAAGATGCTTTTTATTTGAATTCAGACACCCTACCTCAAAGCAACTATCCTGCCATAAGAGTGAATTTGAGTTCACATACAGGAAATTTGCATGTACAGCGTCATGTTTCTAACACATGGAAGTCCTGCAACCCCAATGCATCAATCAAAAATAACCAGCCGAGCTGTGATTGCCACACACCAGCATCCTTTGATGTAGCACATGCAAATGCCAATATCCCTCTCATGCTTCTTTTCGCATACGGCGCTTCTAACCTAAATACTTCAACAAACAAGCCACCCTTTTCATAGAGCCATCATATTCATGCAAATGAGTAAATAAAACATGCATGCGTACATGCTTGACTGGTTACATTATTTTTTTTTTTTTTCTTTTTCTCTCCTCCACAACTTTGCAGTGTCTCACCACAATCAGATATGTGGGATAATTATGCAAAAACATGCATGCAAAATGTGCATACAAGGAATCCTATCTACCGTAAAACATCAAAGACAAAGTACCGTCCTTGTCAGAATAATGCATGCATAAACAGATATTTTATATACATCACAGGAGTGTTTTGTTTGTTGGTGACTATATAGCGGAGATGCACTCAATAAAATAAGCACCAAGCTAGAGGCCAATCTCCTCAGAGAATTAGGCTACAGATCTCAGTTTCTTCTCCTGACCCTCATTCGATGAATTGTATTAGCCGAATCCATTGATCTCGGCAGAGGCTGAAATTAGCTAATTAATTAGTGCTGGGAGGACGAGCAGACGACAGAGAGCTTGATGCAAAAGTCATCCACAAAACAAAGTCCTGTCCTGAAGTCGCTCCCATGCCCGTGGAGATTTCAGGTTGAGGCCTGGCTCTGTACCTTATGTAAATATATCTCTGATGAATTATTCATGAGCAAGTGTCTTGGGCAGTGTTACTTTGGTATGCAAATGTGATATGTAAATAGGCGGCAGCATGTTGGACCACCGGTTGGTTTAAGAGATCACTGAGGGATCAATAGTTGAATGGTTTGGAGTGAATGTGTTTGCCTATGTATGTACACATGTTCACGTCAGATAGCATACATGTGAGCATGAGTGTAGTGATGTGGACTGGAGTGGACTAACAGAAGTGGGCACTGCTGATGGAAATGCACAAGTCCACAATAAAAATAATGCTTTCATTTGTCTACCAGCCTTCGTTGGCATATTTTCTATTCACATTTTGATAAACACGTTTTTTTGTGTGCCTTTTTTTAAGCATGCATAAATAATGCACAGAGTTGACTATTCACAGTTAAAGCCTAACAGCTCACCCACACAGGTGCTTTCATTTATGTTAACTGACTAGACCTCTTCTAAGAACAATGTTGGTGTCTACAAACAGTATTTGATCTACATCTCCCTGACTTTCCTATGGGTTTTGCTCCACCTGTTTGGACAAGGCAAATACCCTATTACCAGTGTTACTGGTCCATTCACTTTTGGATCAGTGGTTTCAAGTCTAATCAACCAGAGGAACTGGAAACCCCTGTTTTGATGTGCTATACATATATATATATATATATATATAGGGCCATTTAGTAGGTGTTCTTGAGCTCTCAATGAAATCACACTGTCACACTCATTCAATCATACTTTTAAGGAGTGGACAACTATATCTGGCGAGGATGATCATGTCATAAAATTGAACACTCCAGAACATCTACTTAATGGCCTTTGTGGCAAAACTGATTGACATGTTTAGTCTGGCCTTGTATATGTGCTACTGATATCCTGGTGTATTTTTGATGTTTGACATGTAGCTAACTAGAGATCAAACATTACCATATATTGTGTAGCACTCATTTAACACTTCTTATTTTCACAATCCGTATGCCTACTTGGTGATTTCCTTTGGTCTAACAGTAATGAGAAGTGCAGCAGAGTGGCAGAGCTAGTCGAGCACAGTGGGATGGAAATGGCTTGGTGTCTATCAAAGTGTCAAAATGGAATATAGCTGTGCTGCACTCTGGCCTCGAGCCACAGGGTGAGTCAGGGATTCAACACACACACTGACACACACCTACACTGTAAGGTCAATACAATCACTGCTGAGTCAACCCATATATTTGTGATCTGCCACTGAAAGAGAAACAGACGGAAAGACAACAGAAACAACTTGAGAAAGGGTTAATTCTTCAGCTCGAGGGCTCTTAAGACACACAGGGAGAGTGCACTCGCGTGTGTGTGTTCTTGCCCTTATACACAGCTGCTCCTTACATTATACATTCATCCACATGGGAAATAATGAGATCACTAAGATCATTCTCTTAGAAAAGGAAATCCGCTTCATTTTCATGGCTGGTGCCCCGTGCATGTTAACCGCATGAGGCGAGGAGGAAAACCAACTCTCCCACCACGCGCCTCTCTCACTTTCTTTCTCTTTTCTCGCCTCACTCGAACCCCCCACCCCCCACCCCCCCGGCTTTACTCAATGCAAAAATTAGAGCATATGTAGAAAATGCATGAGATCCCCACAGATATGGACAAAGGGGAATAGAGAGAAGAGGGAAGGCAAATTAAAGAGGGGTTAAAGAAAAAGTTCCAATGTGAATATTATCTCACTCGCTTTACAGCAGGGTCAGTGTTCAGTCATGCAGGCTGGGGTACTTGCATCATTGTCAGAGTTCAGGAGAGGCTAAGTGTAGTCGGGCTCAGCTGTGGTAAAACATTCCCACATCTTGACAACAGGAGCCACTGTACACAGTTGTAATGTGTGATTCTGAAATATAAATGCAGAGCTGTGGACGCAGGAAAGGGCAAAGATGAGATATGACTCCCGCTGCCAGTGTAAGCTGCAAAACATTTCCACTCAGGCCAATTTTGCATGATATCACCCTGTGATTCATATGCCAGAGATGATCCTCCTCACAACGTCTGCCATAACTGAGAATTTCTTTGTGGTGTGATTACCAGTTTTTGATCGATCAGAATGTCTTAGTATTGTACAGTATGTGCTGTGTCTCTAATGCTTTCTGACTAAAGGTCAGAGAGAGAACAAGGCGAAAATTGCACATTGCAGCACTACAGAAAAAGTTTAGCGAACATTAAAACATACAAGAACAGTTTTATTGTCACATAACACAAAATAACCGTAATGTTTACAGCAACACAGAAAATACATCTGTTGCTTTTGTAAAAGTGATTAGAGTCTCAGAGTCATAATTTCCATTTAAATATTAGGACTCAATCCAAACATTTAATAGCACATTCATTATTTGTGCGATAACGAGCTCTGCCTCCTAAAAATGTAATGTACCCCCCTTATGCCGACAAGGGGGTTGCAGAGATGCAGAGGTGCAGATCAATACTGATTTAGAGATGATTTATCAAAATATCCGGCTTTAAAAAACAGTCTTTCTGGCCCATATTCTGTTAACTTCCAAGCCTAGTGGAATTGTGTCTCAGCAGTGTATGTCTTCGTCAGCTTCATGACTATATTGATGAAGCTCATTCTTATAATGTAATGCACGTCCCGTCTCACAATATCACGTTGCAATAGTAAGTCACTTTAGCGACCTTACAGAACTTTAAGGATATGCATAATAGTCTTGGTGAGAAACACCTAATGGAAACATTTTGTTTACAAGAAAACTCCACAGGGTACAGTAAATGTTTGATTCTTATAATGGCATTTAGCCTTTGGCTTGAATGAGAAAAGGTTTGCACCTGCATAACAGCCTGCTGTAATCACACACTAAATTCAAAGAACTCTCAGAGTGTTCTAAAACCTGAAAAGATTTTTAAAAATATATCTATATAAAAATTAAGCCTTCAGGATGTCCTCTAAAGAAAGGGTCCAGTGTGTAAAAGTGTCTTTTTTGTGTGAAAACACTTGTGTGTTGGCACCTGTATAGTTATTTATTCATTTACTTTTGCTATCAATCATTTCAAAATGACAATGAGGATTGAAACGTTCTTCACCATTACTCTGTTCAGGTCTGGCCCTTGAGATTGGATGCTCTACTTAATTCAGTAACCTTGAATTAACATTTTAAATCCTCCTTTACAAAACAACTTTTTACAACTTTTATGACGGACCAGCAGTCTGAGAAGGGTTTTGTCTCTTACCATTTTCTACTGAATGTTTTCATGAAGGTCTGCAAACTTATGATGTTATGCCACATGTCAAAGGTGAGGGTATTTTTTGGGAAAATATTTGCTTCTTTGAGGCTGAGTTTTCAAAGACTTGCGCGAATTTTGTATTTTTACATGGTGTTTGTGTTTGGGTGTAAAAGTATGGAATTTGGGCTTTCTAATGAGGAGTTCTCTTTTCCACAACTTCCAGAAGTAAGCAAGTTTTGAAGTGGGAGTTTGGCTGCCATAAATAAATGTATTTGTCAAGGCTTATTTTTTAGAACACGAAGTCTGGATGTAAGGCGTGTGGGGGGAGGGGGCGTGGTGGTGTCGGATAGTCAATCAAGTAGTCACCTTTTTCTCAATCCCTTTCCCCCACAGTCTGCTGCCATCTATTTGTCATTTTCTCTGCCTCCTCCAGCTCTGTCTCCCCTTTTCTTCTCACCCGCTCACTTTCTCTTATGTAAGTAGTTCTCATTAATCACAGCCCGGGCTCCGACTACTAAGACTTGTATGGATTTTTGTCAAATTGCTTCTGCCACATAAATCTAGCACATATAAATTTGTGTGCATTCAACTCACAACTGATGTGTGATTAATGGGCGTGAGTACATTTGCCTGTTCCACTGCACTGTTTTTTTTTTTTCTGGCCCCACAACGAGTAGCATTCATACCTCATCTTCAATGGGGGGGATCACGTGAATGGCTCTGTCGTGGCTCGCGGGTCATTGTTGGAAATCTATCATGTGACAGCTGGGGGTCACCGGCGAGGCTTGTGGGTAATAACGAGTGACCTGCGCAAACTGGAGAGGTATCACTCATACTTCCTCTCTGCTCCTGCCTTCTCTGTGTCCTAGTTTGCAGGTGAAAGCTGTTAATCATGTGCAAAACCGGAGGGATGAACGCAAAAACAGTGATGGAACTTGAAAACTACTGAGATATGCACATGGTGCAATCTCTCTTATTCCAGAGCGCATTTATGTTGCATGCAAGCATGCTGTTGCTCAAGAGAAATATCGATTAGGATGGTTTAAAAAACAGCTAAAACAATTGTTCAGGCAATAAAAATAGTCCACCATATTACAGCTAAGCATAGCAGCTGCAACAAATTCTCTCAAATGAATGAATTACCATCAGAAAACGTGGCTTCAGCAGTTTAAGTGTGACCATGGGGGTGAAGCGGCGACTGCATTTTCTATGTGTGTGTCCATCTCCGCTTTGAGAGCAATAAAATTAACTGTAATGACATCATCCCCGGGGGTGTGATCGCCGGCAGAATAAACGCTGATAGGATTTATGTGATCGCAATTAAATCAAAGTTATTGCAGGAGTTTCCTTATGAACTTGTTTATTTGTTCCATCCACAACACATAAAAAAGTTAGCCCTCAATCCCTCAGCACGTTCGTAAAATAAATATGAAATAGAAATCAATTTAACAAAGCCCTAACTGCTATTCCTCTGATGCCATTTCCTGTGGTTGCGCTAGAAAAATAACATTTAAAGACAATAAAAAAGTCATAAATTGTGGATATCAAATAGCTTCCTCTAAGGTTTATGGTCGAATTCCCCTCGCTGATGTGATTTTGAGTCGTTATTTTGCACCAGTGAGCATAAATGGGAATGGAATTTATATTAAAATGGTGTATTTCATGTTTGATGTTGAAGAAATGATCAATGATTTCATTAATTAGCTTTACATATTTGAGCTTGAGGAATAGTACCTTTGATTTTCTCTCTATCTCTCCCTTTACCCTACAGTATACTAAGGCTGTTCCTCCTCCTTATCCTGCTGTGCCTGCAGTTTTATCTGCCTGTCTGTCCCACGCTATCTCCCCCTCATAGGCTGGTTGAACACGACACCAGTGCAGAGTGGACCTTTGATTCAGGTGGATGCCTGATTATTATCGAGGCCTTCACCTATATGCCTCTGTTTGGGGGCTCCTAGTCTCACAGAGAAACCTGTGTGGGAGGTCAGAGCGCGGTGTGGACCTTTGTTGTGGTGGAGCCTGTTTGCAACTTTGCATCAGAGACCCGGTGATAACAGGGCAATGTCAGATATGATTGCCGGTGATAGCTGCCAGAGGGTGTTTTGTTGCTGCCAATGAAAAAGTATCAGGTGCTTGTGAACCTGTTGTACAGCACTTTGTTGGGATACAGTCAGAAAAACACTCACGCCCACACTGTTGCAATCATGGTGTTAACCTGACCTGATAAGACCTGTTTCACAGTTGGTACTAGAGATGAATATTTTCGGGAAGAAAATGCCAAAATGGTTATATGTACCATTTAAGAATTAATTTATGCAAAACTATGTTATTGCCAGTTACTGATAACTCCTGCTATCCAGTGATATCAAAGCAGCTAGTCATGTTGCACAACTTATTCTTATTTATGGTATTCATAGTATTCAGTCTCTGTTTTATTCATAAAAAAAAAATCCTCACAACAATTCATTGGTATGCATTGCCTAAACATTAATTACATTCAAATTCATTCTAATTTGTCTTAATTTCCCCCTCTCTCAACAGAAAAATTAATACTACCCACTGATTATTCCATGCCAGGCAATTCAAAATGCTTCAGAGAGGACAAGACCATTTGCATATCAACATGATTCAAACCTAGTATTTCTTAGAAGTGGCATCTTTTGAAGACAAACATGCAGGGGGAAAAAAACATAATCGTCACACTTTTGAGTTTCCAATTGAATTTGTACACAAACAAAACTTCCCAGCCTTGTGGAAAATATTTTTTTTTCATTTGATAATTCGGGGGATGATATGACACAACACTGCCGTGCGTCGTGTTTTTACCGTACGCCCTCTAATATGCCCGTGACAGCTGAGAGGAAAACTTTCTCCAAATTATTGAACTTTGGAGATGTAATTTTACAGTGCTTTGTATTTTTCAATTAAGACGCCATTAGTGGTTTGAGGGTGTGGGAGAGGCTGCGGCATGCTGTTAATCAGAGCGTCGGGAATGGAGCAGAATGGCTCTCTAATCACCTAGACTGTAATCGCCTCGTACATCAACCCAGACATACAGGCACGATGAGACATGCACATTCAAATGCATGAATATGTACACAAGTGTGCATGCACACAAATAGTATGTCTACATACATGTACAGCTGACATGTTTATTAGAACAGGGCAGATTGTTACTGTTTTAATGAGTTGTGGACATGATTGTTCAACATTATCGTCATAGGGGCTACTGGCTTGATGCAGTAAATAATGGGTAAAGGCTAACTGTATGTTCACCCGCTGATTATTCTTCTCTGACAGTATGATCCCCATTTTGCACCATTGAATATCTTTATTCTTTCCCCAAAAATATTTAATAATCTGTAATTGTATTACTTGTAACTTAAAGCTGCATTCATTTTTTTTTTACATTGTCAATGTTCAAATTACTATGTGGAATTTGAAAGTATTAGTCATAGTGATGAACCCATAGAAAGTTATCGTAGAACTGTACTTCCTAAGAATTCCACTCCGATGGATCACATTTCCAGCCACAGAGATACAGCTAACTTGAAAAAGCTCTGATGAAAACAATGTATCCTATCTGTTAGCAACAAACAGTGACAAAGTGTCATTTCACAAAAGCTGTTAGGGACAAAACAGAGCTAAAGAGAGTGGATATTGCACTTACATTTCATCAGGAGGACAGAGGCAGAACCCTAAATGAATGCTAATGTTGCTCTGTGTTGGCTAGGTGTAAAAGGGCAACTTTTTACTAGTTACTTAATAGTGAAGTTTAATACGTTAGATTAATAAATTGTATTTTATTACACAGTTTAGCTTCTTATACTGAGATATATACTGTCCTGTAAGTTGGCTGGATACAGTCTTATATATTTCGTACTTGTTTGCAGCCTATTTAGATTCGGAACCATCCAGTTAATGTTGGATGAGTGGAAATTATCTACAGTGACTTTAAAACAAGAAATAATTAGAGTTGTTTACATTACTGTTTTTAATAAGAGCATTATTGTATTATGGTGTTACTCTTTAAGCAAGGTTCTTATCGACTCATTAATCATTTAATCAAAAACAAACATACACATAAAGCAATCAAAACAAATACACTTGAAGGTTAGAATTTGTTTTAACATGTTATGATACAATTTCTGCAGGGAACCAAAAGCCCAAGCCAAACCAATTTATTTACTGAAACCTGTACAAAAGCAAATTAAATTATGTAAAATATTTCATAAATAGAAGTAGACTTGCGTTCAATACACTTTGCCATGGCACAGCTAAGCTGCGTGCATAGTGACTCATATTAAGCGATGATAAATTGTTCCTCCAATTTTCTATATCAACATCAAGTCGCAGGACCAAATATTAATGGATTAATATTACAAATCTCATTACACACTGTGAATGCTATACGAATAAAGAGGTGAGCTAGGCTGAACACACCTCGGGGCAGCAACAAGTTCTGAACATTTGATGGCGATGTACTACTTCATGTTCTGTCAAAGTTATAAAATGACAAAGGTATTACCATCTGCTGTCATCCAGATTTCTGTAGCATTTACCTCTGTGAATATCAGAAAAAACGTGGAGTCTATCAGTGCTCAAATTAACTAGTGTACAGCGTACTCAGTGTAGGTGTAATATATGGCATATTTTTCTTTCATTGCCTCTTTTTGTCTGAGGATTTTACAGCAGAGTCTTTGTTTTCACTTCTCTGATGTAAATTCAAAGCATCACCTTGCAGTATCATATGAAGCCTTCGCACCCGCTTGTTTTGTAGGACGAAGTTTCATCATCTACTGAGTATGCATATACTGTAAATCTGTGTGTGTGTGTGTGTGTGTATTGTGTGAGAGAGAGAGAGAGAGAGAGAGAGAGAGAGAGAGAGAGAGTTGTTGTGTTGCTCGGCACATCCTGAGGTGTGTGTTCTATCCGCTACTCTCCTTGCAACTTTTTTTCTCTCCCCCACTTCCCTCCTCCTAGTAAGAAACCATCACATTACTTGTTTATCTCTAGGCTCCCTCAACTCTGAGCAGTCAAATGTCTCAAGCAATTTTTTTTTTTTCCTTTTTCCTCACTTTATCTTTCTATGCTTCTATATTCAGTCCTAGAAGCATTTCATGCACAAAAGAAGAGTTACTTGACCTCTGATGTCATACATGTATAAGGTAGAATTACGACAAAAAATCCATTATATCATTATTATTAGCCACTATCAACAAGCAACTTTTGGATGTACCTGTGCTCATTCAGTAATGCACTATACTAGGAATGGATATTTCAACAAGAATAATTGAACCCAGTGAACAACAGCCATTTGAATATTAGACCTATAGGCTCGCGACATTTGACTGTTGATCCTCGAGAAGCCTTTGACATCATGGGATATCATTTAAGATATGCAAATGTATTTAGAATCCATTCTTAAATACCACCCCATCTACTTTTGTAACATGTCATTGTTTATACCATTCAAACCAACATTTAATCATGCCAATTGGTATAAAAAGCACAATTGCATATTGCATTCACTCTAGTATTTTTAGGTTTTTTTGTTTGTTCTTTTTTTCAGAAAGCACTCTAAATATACAAGTGGCACCAGATAAAGAAAAAGTAAAACACATAGTACATTGTCATGATCATTTCCATAGTTTTGAAGCTGTTATTATGTAATAAACTAGTGTATAGGATTTAAAAAAGAAAAATACAAGATGAAGGTAGAAATTTACATTTACTTGGTATAAGAGATGATGTAAATGAAACATTTTGGAGTTTATGTGGTGATGAAACAATGATGAAATAGTATAAAAAATGAAAGGGAAAATGGTATGTAGACTCTTAAATGATGTACTAAGTTGGCTAATACACTTCAGCTATGTATCTTTAAATTATAACAAAACAGAAAAACAGCAAGGTGGTTCCATGTTTACAGGGATAACATTTTTTTTATTACATTTGTTTTACAGTTTTTTTCTTCTTCCTTCTCAGTAAGTGAAGTAAGTTCCCATTAAATGCAGTAAAAAGTAAATGTTATATACAGTTGATAGAGTATGAATTTTCTTCCAGACAACGAGTAGTACTTACAGACTATAGATTGCGGGATGCTGAAAAAGCAACAGATAAGCGAGGTTTTGCTAACAAAAGTTCCATTGCATCACAATGTTCTTTGCTTTATTACAGTCGCGAGATTTTCGCTCTGGCTACGAAAAAAGAAAAAAAATCACTGTGAACGGGAGGCACAACATCCCAACATTGTTATGTAGCATATGTGTAAGTAGTACAAGCATCAGCTCGGGGTATTGGCCAGATGTTGATAGAGACATCACATTCTTAAGCGTTAAGAGCTCAATCACTTCATTACAAATTCTTCATG
Source organism: Lates japonicus (assembly GCA_033238685.1). NCBI lineage: Eukaryota > Metazoa > Chordata > Actinopteri > Centropomidae > Lates > Lates japonicus. The sequence continues at coordinate 247,013 of BRZM01001378.1, read as the reverse complement.
TACTGTTGTACTTAAGTAAGTTCTCCCAAGCTATTTTGTGTGTTATGAGAGTGAGGCGGCGGTGCTTCATCTCTTTTCCAAGCTTTAGTTTCCTTTGACACCTTTTTTTTTTCTTTTTGTGTTTTTTTTTCCTCACCGGCCTGTAATCCCAAGCACCTGGCATCTACTCATTCCGTTGCTTTTGATTGTTCTTCATTGGTAGTTCCTTACATTCGTGCTCCAGGCGTATACTTTTAACTATGGAGAAAACAACATACTAGTGCTAAAGGACTCACGGGACAGCCACATTGTGGGTTAATGTCACCTTAGAGGAGGCTTGAGAAGAGTGAAAAAGAAGTTGATGCTGGTTGGTCACATGTACATTATGATATTTATTGCTCAGTCTATCACACACAAAAAGAATAACAGTAAAAAGCTGTCCTTGCAGTTGTTTTAGGACCAGCTTGGCCATGTTTACACCCCCATCTAAGCCTATTACTTGTGTACATCTACAGTATACACTAACTATGGCCTATACACACATACTATATACTGCATATCTGGCCCATACACACATACAATTTCAATTACCCCTCCATAATTTTAATCTCAGCATGCCACACACTGTGCTCACCCAGGATTTTCAGTCAGTACAGCAGTGCCACTGGCCTCAGTTAAATGAATCTGCTTTTCCACTGCTGTATATATATGTGTGTGTGTGTGTGTGTGTGTGTGTGTGTGTCTGCATGTGTGTGTTATGAGCAAAAACAGGGGTAAGCAGCATCCCCGCTGAGGCAATCCGAACACGCACAACCATGTACACACCATGCTTTTCCAGCCAACGCGACGATGGGTCATGGCTCTAAGATCTTGCATCTCTTAAAACGGGGGGGTTTTGGTCTCAGTGTCGCCAATCAAAGACAAAGAACGAGAGACTGAGGGAAGGTAACGGAGACAAAAGGGGAATGAGGGCAGTTAGCGCCGTTTGCCGGGGTCCAAATGTTTATGTACAATGAGTGACTTTTCACTGGTAAGTTAGAATCAGTCATCGTGTGTCCATACCAGTGGGGTTGGAGTCTGAACCAAGAAATTGAATTTGACAAATTAAATTTGGCTCCATTTCCATCCATTTTCAAGAGAACTGAAATAAATGTCGTTTTCAGGGCCTGGTATTTAAAGCAGTCTTTTTCACCATCCTTATAAGATTTGAATATGGTCAGGTTTGTTCTGCTATCGAGCAGATTTATCACAAACAGTCAAGATGACAGAATCCACGGACGAACCATTATGTCCAGTATATTATGCAGCCACAGAGTGCCGTGGCCAGAGTGTTGCCCTGTTCTGAAATGATAAAAAGGCGCAACCAGACACTTTGAAGTCAAATAGTCCCATGTACAGCTTTGTTTCTAAACATAAACAGAAAAAAACTGTCTCTTTTATGCAGTGTCATCTTCAGGAGCGGAGGCCTTCATATGGGGGACAGGAGGGTTAATGCATGCATGTAACTGTATAAAATAGGTTGAGTATTGTACAGGTTGACTGTCAGGCAGCAGATTGTGTCCCAAGGCCAAACTATGATAGAAACAGCCTCATCCCAAAGAAGTCAATCAGTGCTGCAACAATTCTTCCTCCTCCTCCCTTTCTTCAGGTCATGGCCAGATTAGCACTTTAAAAAAATGGTTCTATGTTTATCCTATCCTTAGATTTTCATTAAGAACTGTCGTAAAAGTCTTTGGAGAAAGTTTAGTCTACCTTACTTAGAACAAGGGTGGCTAAAAAAGCTTCTAGAGCTATATGATGGTGGGTAAGCAGCTCGCTTAGTGTTGTGTTTTAATACATGTGGCACAGCAGGTGTGACTAACCCCGAGCTCACAGGTACACACCTCCGTCGCGTCAGGGTGCCACAGAATGGGCTTGTGTACTCCCAGTGGGTGCCAGAGGTCTCCTCAGTGGGTGGCCCAGCTTCCTCTCCCGCCTCCCGGCGAGCCATAGGAGGCGGCGAAGGCCTCATAGAGGAGGAGGAGGCCATCTTCTTGTTGAGCAGAGTTGCAGTGCGGTCGCCCATCATGTATTGGCCGGTGGGGTCTCCGTTAGCCATAGCGGCCACTTAGGCGGTCTCTTAGCTGCCGGGCTGCTTTCGGCGCTGCTGCTGCCCGCTGCCGTTACCCGCTCATGAAGGTGAAGCTTTGGTTGTTGGGGTGTGGTGGTTGACAGCTTGGATGGCCGTCGCTCGGCGGCGTCATCTGTTTGCATCCAGCAGGAGTCAGTGGCCGTACTCGTCGCATTCCAGTGCACTTGCCAGTCATGTCGTCAGGCAAGGGCGGGAGTCTAGAGGAAGCAGAGAAAGAGAGATAGACAAAAGTAAATGATGCTGTTTGTTTCACTAAAAGTGGGATATTTAATGATAAACTAACATTTTTGGCTAAAAAAAAAAAAAACCCTAACTCTAAGTGTTTGTTGTGGTATGTGTCCACATGATTCAGCTAATATGAATTCCTTCGTAGATCATTAGTCTGCATTTCTAATGAGGGTCATCACGCATCTTCAATATATGAAATGGAGAGCGTAAAAAAAAACAATAAGCAGTCACAATGGTTGCCAGGCGTATTTTCACAGCTAATGTAAGGTTTGTCAGGAATTTCATCACCAGTGAATATAATTTAAACTTGCTATCACGGATAAAAAAAAAAAAAACTGTTTTGGTTTCATGAACCCTTACTACATGACAACGGTCAGCGAAAACAGCGTGAAAAGAAGAGGACTCACACAGCTACGACCAACAGCCTCAAACTAAAAACAGTAAGCGAATCAAGTTGAAATAATGTCCTTCTTCAAAAGCACGTGTTTGTGTGCTGAGAGGAGGAGGAGGAGGGAGGGGAGGGGGAGGGAGGGCAGAGATGGAGGGAGTATAGGGAGATTAGGATTTATTATGTGTGTTTTGTTTTTATTTAAATTTGCCCTGATCACAAATTTATATTTTCAATTTAGGTCCTGCTCTCGTGTGTGTGTGTGTGGTGAGTATGTTTGTGAGATGGGAGCACCAACAAACACCTATTCTTATCTGGTGATTGACGACGGCAATCACGTTTCTGATCGAAGTAGCCAATAACTGCGTAGCTCAAAGCGCCCGATATCCTCTTAAATCCATAATAAGGGTCTTAACCAATTACCTCCTGGGTGCTGGCCTTAGGTCTTCGTCTACTGTGTGTGGAAAGCAAATTATGTGCCTACGCTGCTACGACAGGACAACAGGTTTGACAGGCCCCCACTGCCAGCTGCGCTCCGAACAGTGCAATATGCTGAGAAATAATTGCCAAATGCAGCAAAACTAAAGCTGAAATTGGCTCACTATAGAGACGGAAAAAAGAAAAAAAAGCATATGAAGAGGAAGGAAAAGAAAATTCTCACAGCCTTGACCGAATACTTAGACATTACAGGTGCCAGAGTTAATAAAATTACCAGTGTTATTGAGGATACTATATTAGATGTAATTTATTCATGACCTGATCACAGTATGGGAAACCAAATCAAACAGAAGCGAGGGTGAGTGCAAACCAACCAAACGTACCTTTGCCCATTTAAAGAACAAAACAAAAAAAAAAAAAAGAGTTTGGACCATGGCTTACTTTTAATACTCTTTTTCTCCTGTAAAAGAAAAAATAGAACAGAAATCACTCTTTGAAGCTTCCCGCGTGTACAATTTAGCTATATATATATATATTTGTACTATATAGAAACAGCAGGCAGCATTGGAAACTGTAATAAAAGTCGACATTGACAGACAGCACCAAAAGGTGTTATGCAGAGCAGACTTTATAACGAGGACACCAATGCAGACAAAAGGACAGCAAAAGAAGAGTAAGGATGAGAGCCCTCTAAAAGTCCTGCTGATTTGTGTTTTAATCAACAAATGAATCATTAGAATGCCTCTCAACAAAACATTTCCAAGTGATACTTCCAAGGTGCATTCCTATATGCTAGACATCTTGTTCTGCTATATTTTGTATGGAATCCATTTTACGTCACAAATTACCTTTAACAAAAGCGTCAGCTAATGATTGCTAGTCAATGTATAGCCAGTGCCTCGGGGAGTAAAAGTGCCACTCGATGAGAAAAAATCAAATAAGTTTTTGTCATTAGTGAGCCCAAACAACTGCATAGTTCTGTTTAATGAAATGTAAGTAGCTAAATAAATGAGAGAAGGGCAAGAAATAAGCCAAATTGAGAGATGCGATGGCAGTCACAAACGGTTAACATGCCAGCTGATGTGATGGAAATGATAACAGCTTGATCCTGAGCATGGCAAAGAGAGAGAGGAAAAAAAAAAAAAACGTCTTTGTCTCCCTTTCCCTCCTTTCCTCTGTCGGAAGCCTCACAAACACAGCCATCACAGAGACAAGCGGATACCAGAGTACTACAGTTATCTTGCTCATTCCACCCTCTTGATTGAACCCATCCGAGCTACCACGATGCGTCTCTATCTCTTTCTCTCTCTCCCTCGAGGCCTCTCTTGACCCTGCTTCGAATCAAATTGCCTCCCTCACCCCAGTGGCGTTCAGACAAACTAGTTAAAAAAATAAAATAATAATAATCAGCAGGGGCAGGGTGGGGGCTTCTTTCACTTCTCCAACTCACTCCCGTGATACGCTTATTGTATATGCCGCCAGCACCTCCGCCCGGCCAGCGGTCAGGTGCTGAGGTGGTCAACTGTTGTGTGTTGCTCGCGCTCAATGGAGAATGATTATTTCCTAATACATGGTCCACTGACTCTGCGGGTTTGCTCAAAGTGAAGACATTTCCCTGTGTTAATGAATTAGGTTGCTATATCAAAGCAAAACTGCTGTTTTTTCCTCTCTTTCTCTCTTGAAAAGTGTAAAAGCCTCCTCTGAAGGGTTGGGTCACATCAATGAGTACTTCAAAACCACTTAAACCCATCCTGTCCCTTTAACTTTGGACAAATAATCTACTTCACCCTGGACTGGTGTTGCAACTTACAGGCTCAGGAATAGCTTTGTAAGTAATGCTAAATTAATTCTAATGCCCTCAACATCAACACAACATCAACACATTTACAATATAACTTTACAAAAAAACTATTCTAATTGTTTCAAGGTTCTATAGGCAAAAGACAGAGTTGCTTCCATATGTAGCTCCATAGGTCCTTCCAAGACCCAATTCAGAAATCGGGGCGTGAAAATATCTTCAAAGAAAACCCTCGCGGAGCACATACGCACAGTAGCGAGCTTTTGTTACATATTCACAAACATCATGAGCCCACATCATGAACGCAACAACACAATACCATTGGTCACTCCAGCTGTGTTAAAAAAACCTCCTGCAAACACAGAGGCAGACAAGGAAGTCCTCTCCATCCAAGTTCATTCCCGAGGATGAGGCAGAAGGTGAGATTTTTTTGTTATTAGAGATCCATTGAAAACAGTGGCGCGCGAATCTGGGTGCCACGGGGCAGTCTGCACTGTCTCAATCGCTGGAGGAGAGTTTCACCCAAACAAGGGCTGGTCTGTCATAATGGCCTGCAATGCGAGCCATTAGCCCTCTTTACATTGTTCCAAAAGAGGTTTCCGGATGGGGAGGGAGGAGGGAGATCCAGAGTGATTGGCAGATGAGTTGGGGTCAACAAGCGATGAAGAGCAGCAGCTTTTGCTGAGATGTAAGATACCCGTCGTGGCGATTACAGGCGCCCATGCTTGGCAGATATTTGCTCATACTGTGTGCATTTGGTGATTTTAATTTAAGGGAGTCTGCATAGTGAGGGCTTCATTTGTGCAAGAAAGCAGGCTGAAGGTGGGACAGTAGCTGCACTGCTTGCTTGAGCCGCCGTGGCTTTTCTTAGCTGGCTTTGGTCAGCCCACCTATCAGCCCAGCCAACACACTGTAGGATATTTCAAGGAACCTCCAAGGCGGCGAGGTACAGTAGCAGTTCGATCACGATTGTCGCTGGCAGCCTCGCTTCAAAGATGTTGCAGTGGTAGGAAAAAAAAGGAGGGGTTAGACTGTCAACGCTGGGCATATCACGCACTAATGTCACAATTGCGTGGGCATTTCTGGAGCAATTACAGTTTAGTATGTTGTTTTGTGTCACAGTCACGGCCACGCTGTGCTTTTGCTGCCGATATGTCAGCAAGTCCACTTGCCAGTCAGCATTCATCTAAATGCCGCTCTTGCTTTTGATCTGTATCGTCCCCCGCTGGCTCCTTCCTCTCCATCGTCTCTATGTTTGCCATGAACCAGCTACAGACTGAAGCTCATGACCTTTGCCTCTCTTTCCGACGACGAACTCAGCAACAGCTGAAGTATTTTGGGGGTGGGGAAATGAGGCGGGTGGAGGAGCAGGCAGAGAAGAGAGAAAAAAATAAGGAAGGGAAACAAAGCCAGTGATGTGCCTCGTGCGGATTTTGTGTTTGTGTCTACTTTGACAGACATTGCAGTTAACTGGACAGCAGATAGGGGTAGAGCTGAAAGGGAAGGGATGAAGACAGGGATGATGTAGAGAAGGAGGATAGATAGAAAGGAAATAAGGGAGAGGCAAGAGAGAGGAGGTGCATGCTGAGTATGGCAGGGTCAGGGCTTCTGGGAGGGAAACATGAGATTGGGTGGAGAAGACAGCATGGCTGCCTCTGGGCCGTCTGGGCCAAACACACTGCCAAAGAGAGCAGTGGAGAGAGTCGGGAAGACAGGAGGAGGAGAAAAAGAATTCGAGGGACATTCTCAAAGAAGACAGGAGGGAGGAGGACAGAAGAAGAGGACAGGATGATATAAGGAACTTTGATAACAGTAGATCTACTGCTGTAAATAACTCCCAGGTCAGCCGCGTTCTGTCACTGCGATCGCATTAACCTATCAATCAAGACATGATTCAGCCTGTAGCCCTAAATTATATATCTCTAACAAATAAACCCCTGTGTCCAGGAGATGCTGGGCGCCACTCACCTCTCCGCTAACTCAATCTAATCTCCTCATCACATTCCCCCCATTGAGCTAAAAAAAAACACTTTAACCTCCAAATGTCATTACACCCATCCACATGGTTCCAATTTTGAAGCCAAGGTGGAACATGTTGAATCTTGATAAAGACAAGTTTTCAAAAGAAAAAGAAGGCACGAGAGAGCCCATGTGAGAATATGGAGTCCAGCTGAATCGGGAGACTGTGATTGCCTCATCAAAAGATCTCCCTGTATGAACAGATCTATCTTTGCCGCGGAGGCAATCCAGCCTTGAAAGATGACAGCATTACATAGCGGGTATCGCATGAATTACTCTCACAGCGACTGAAGGGGCGAAAATAAATATTTATCCCTGAAAAAACCAGCTGTAGAATGCTCAGGCACTTCGTGAGAAAATAGAGAGAGTGAGGAGGAAGAAAAAGGAGACAAATGAAAAGTGTCTGAGGGAGACAGCGACAAAAATGAGACTGAGGCCGGATGAAACTCAAACCCCAAAACAACACGTTCTCTCTCTCACGGTCGCTCGGCAGTTGTCTTTCTGTCTCTCCCTTTCTCATTCGCCGCTAATAAGGTCCCATTCCATTAGCACAAACTTGCGACAAATTACGGTACGAGCTGAATCTCCACCATTTGGCTGCCCTCGTGCCCCCGTGTGGCATCGCCTGCTGACCAGGGTCCTCAGCATCAAGACAGACAGACAGACAGGCAGACAGACACTCACGCATACACATAACCAGAGGTGGCTGAGGGAAGGAATGGAGAAAAGGGAGAAGAGGAGGCGGCCCTAAGAAGAAAATAAGGTGAGGGAGAAAGTGTTCCTGAGAGAAAGGAAGCGGTGGGAACAAAAAAAAAAAGAAAGAAGCAGGTGCTAAATTGTGTAATTGTGGTCAAGCAGAACAATATCCACAGAGCGATATTTGTCTTTCTCTTGCTAGGATATTTGAACAATTAGGAAGGATGGAAGAGAGAGAGATACTGCGCTAGCGTGGAGTGGGAAGCAGAGGTGAGATGAGAACAAAAGAGGAGTCCTGGGGTGACCTTTGGCATGAGTCATGGCGTGCCGCTAGCAACAGCATTAATTGATGGCATTAATTGATGGCATTAAATGTCAACAGTGGCGGCACAGTAAGTTTTAAATCTAAACCTCAAACATGTAACACCTTGGTCAGTAGAGATCCTCATATAGAGTGGGGGCCGGGGGCAAACAACAAATTTTCCCCATGCCTGCAGATGCACCATGTTTCTGAGCCTGCCAGCCCATTTGCCCCTTTTTCAACATCTTTCCATGCTTGATAACTTTTTTGTTTTCTAGCCTCAGCAGTGCTACTTATAGGCCAGCTGGGAGAATGCTGTGAAAGTGGCATGCTGGTGAGTATTCTCTGCCTGGGCTTCTTGAAGTATTTACTGCTGGCAAGGGCAACTAAGAGAATAATCTGGAACCCCATATGCCTCGAGAGGTGCAGGGCCAGAGGTGAAAAAAAAAAAAAAGGAAAGAGGAGGAGAGGCAGAGAGAGTGAGCGAGGGGAAAAGATACAGAGCCCGTCAGTTTTGTAATGGGCTGTACTCCTTTTGCCTCGCTTTTGGAGATGCTCCAACCTCTGTATTGGAACAAAGACTCAGCATTAAAAAAAAAAAAATTTTTGAAGGCAGATGTGACATCCTCCTTTTTTCATCCTCCCTTTTTTTTCTTCTAGTTCCTGAACCTTCTTCAGCTTCTAATAAACACTGCATGTAGAGCATTATGGTGTAATGTGTTTCTTTCTCTTTCAGCGGGGTCAATACTCTTTCTGGAATAGCGAATGTACTGTGGCTGCTCTGGGTAATTGGTGAAGAAGATTAACTAGCATAATTTCATTCTGGTAGCTGATCTGCAGGCAATTATCAAGAACAGCACTCTACCTTCCCTCTGCCACATACCCCCCGGGTCTCTACCTCTCCCTGCCCATTTGAACAGTCAGCCTCAAAGCCGGGGGACCCCATAAAACTTGCCCGTGTGTTGCCTCAGGTCATCTTTTGTCTCGCTACACACCACCCGGCGGATGGAACCCCTCGCACAGCAGGTGGTTGCAGTGTTCCCTCTTTCCCTCAGGTACATAAAAGCAGATGCCACAGACGCGTCCTCAAAGCACCACTGACCCCTGACCTCGTCTATAAGTGGAACAACAGCAGGATGATGTGGAGAGGAGAGAGGCAGGGTGACTCCATCCACTCGCTAATAAGGGCCAAGTGCAGCTGGCTTCCTGCCACACACACACACACACACACACGACTGGTGACACCTAACTCAAGAAAAAAGAAAGGATCTGAAATCCACAAAATCTTAAAACAAAGTTTTCTCATCAGGCTTCATATTATCCTCAATGGAACCTTATAATCACGCTGGCTTCTTTACACCTTTGTATATGTAATTCGAGTTGGCACTTGAAGAAATACCCAATTACAGTATGAGAAAAAGTACTTTGTGAGCCCACACCCACCCCCCAAAAACACTCAGGTTTATGTGTGTTCTCTTCAGCATGGCTTATACAGAACACTCTGGAAGCTCCGTAAGGATTAGCTTTAGCTGCTCTGCTATGGTGCTCACATGCAACACTGCTAGCAACCGATAAAACAATATGGCAGTTTCAGCTCTTTCTGTTTTCACACCACTCAGACACCACCACTTTAACAGACCTTATATTTGCCATGCATCGTGTGTGAGGCTTGTGTGTGTGTGTGTGTGTGTTGACACTCGACGTTTCCCAGCCACAGACAAGAAGACGAGCACACGGTGATTATTCGATAAGACAAACACAGAGTACGGATGAAGGGTGGGTGGGTGTGCAGAAAATGGTAGGGCTTACTGAAGTACTGTGTGAGAGAGGGGTTAAATCAGTTTTAAAAAAGTGTGTGTTTTATTGTTTATTATTCCTCTAGATTCTTTCTCTCACACACACATAAGCACCATCGCTCAGACTCTCTCTCTCTCCAGTCTTTAGAAAAAGAAGTGTCATTGCTTCTCCTCCACTGTTACTCTTATCGCACACTCCCAGGCGCACTCACACAATAGCCTGTTTTACACCATTAAATGGTTATTTGTCAAAATACAATTTCAATTAAATCCTCCCTAAAATAAAAAGAGAGAGAGAGAGAGGAAAAAAGTCTGTGATTTGTGCTTTTTACCGATCGTACTAATAAGACACCACGTCTAAATCATGGGTTTGTGCGAGCGCACTGTGGGTCCACGTGGGGGGGACAAGGGGTACAGTCTCGAACACGCAGTCATGTTAGAGAACATGATAGCAGCTGCGACTTTGGTGGAATTATTATCTGATACGGTTAAAATGAATGGCGACTGCACAGAATATGTTTCATGTTCAGCACATGTTCAGCCCCTGAGCAGCACATGAACTATGAAGCTGTGAAAAAAAAAAGTATTATACTACTTGGCAAAAGGGACTCATGACACTAGCAGCAAATTTGCATCAGAATTCCACTGTGCCCCGCTTACCAGAAAGATTTAGTATGACCTACATACCACAAATTATGTTCATGCATTGCATAATTATGATTTCAAAATAAAAGAATCCAGCTTTGTTTTATATTTGAAATAAAACAATCCAGCAGTCTGCCCTGCCAGTATAAAATGCACGCTCTCAGCACGTAACGTCTAAAACAGTCAACAAAATAACACCTACTATCTACCATGCTTGTCATCCTGAGTATAGCAATTAGCTCTCAGCTGCTAGCAGATCCTAGGCCGACGTGAGCTGGGCATGGTGAGTCACGACCTTAATGGAAAGCTGGTGGTGGAAATATGGTGGGGGTAATTATGCTGACCTCAAGGGACAGGCTTTCAGTTTTACAGCATGTAAGGCTCATAAACAGCTCCACTCCAGGGCAGAAAAAGGCAAATTATTTCGGGGGAACCCGTGTTTTCTTTTTTTTTTTCTCCCCAGAGGGGACAGCAGGTTCAAAAAGCTAGATGGACTTTTGTGTGTTCTACCTCAAGACTCTGAGGGAAACTGAGTTGATCGAGTTCTGTTGGTCATGGGGCGAGGGACTGCTTGCTTTGTTTGCAAATTCTACCTTTTTTTAAAAATTAAGTTTCATTTTGTTGGAGTTCTGCATGTGAAAATAATGAGGAATTAAAAATCACAGGACCATAAATTTCACAATAATCTACAGCAGTTGGGGCTGTTGATTCAAGACAGGACACCTGTTGCAGCAGCCTTGAATCCATTCCAAAAAGTCCCAAAAAAAACCTTTAGTTTGGTTTTCTGTTTTTAGTTTTGGTTATTTATCCTTTCTCTAATGATGATTTTCAACTCACCGGTGTAATTATTAAGACAGTGGAGAGTGCCAACACTCTCAGACACGGTTTTACACTGTAATGACAAGGGAAACCAAACAAGTGATCAGAGAGGTTTTAGAGAATTTTCCCTTCAGGACAGACAGAACACCTACTGGGAAGGGTAAAAACAAACTGCATCAAATGGCTCTGCACGGTGCAGCCCCTGATGAAAGTGCTAAAAGGATGTGCCAGTCAGCAAATAGGTTCTCCGGCACCTCTTTAATGTATCCTTGAGTCTAACCAGGGTGCCTCTGCTGTGTTAAAAACCTCCCACAGCTTTTTGAGCGTTAGAGATTTGAAGCAAAGACTTTGGCGGCAGAACATGAAGGTCTCATCCTACACAAGAATTCTTGACCAGTTCAGTTTGCATACTACCCATGTGTACAAAACATGTCTAGACACACTGGGTAATGACAAAATGTCAGCACGTATTGGGCTAGTTTCAGCAAGGGGAGGCTTGGGAGACCGGCAAGACTTGTGATCTTTGATTTCTGGAGTGCCTTAAACACTAGCCAGCCACTCTTGCTCAGGCAGAAGCTCAGAGCGATACAGCCTGATAACGCCAAGGTGTCCTGGATTATAGACTATCTCGCAGATAGGCCACAGTTTGTTCCCTCCTGGAGCAGTATATTGGATTTGCTGAAAGAGAGAGAGAGGCACTGCGCTGTCACCTTCCTTATTCGCTCCCTATCTTTTGACTTGAGACTCAACCGCGGGGTCACGCCACCTCCAGATTCTCTCTGATGATTCCTCCATTGCGGGATGCATCCATAAGAAAGAGGAGGAGGTGTATGTGACTCCTCGGGGGTTGGGGGGGGGGGGGCGGACCATCTGCGACCGAACATTTGTAAGATGAAGAGGCTTACCAAGAGGATTTCTGATGAAGAGCTACTGGCACCTGTCATCCTATAGTTACGCATTGTCTTTCTTTCTAACCTTATTCACACTTTTGCTTTGAAATGAGCCATACATTAATAATGTTATATTTTTCTGCATTACCCTTGTGTGTTTGTATGCATGCATGTGTCAACACAAGGACATTCAAGCTTGAGTGCACTACCCACATCCTCTCCCCATCCCTAAGAGGTTTTGCATGTTGGGTCAACTTATGCAGAGAGAAGAAGTGGGGAGAAAAAAAAGTCCACTGTCCTCTCCTCCTTGCTTTGCTTCACCAGCTGAGGGGGTGTCAGCGACAGTGGCACACCAGATCTTAAACATTCATCAGCGCCTGATTCGGTTTCCAGCAACAAACGCCACGGGGAGACAACAAGGCTCTTTTCAGTCATCACTCAAAAGTCACTTCCTATCCTTGAAGCACCCAGATCTAGATTTGAATGCAAGTGGACACTTGAAAGCAAGTTTCCCATTAACATTTGCATGTATCACACGGATGAACAAGAAAGGGAGATGATTGGAAGTGAAATCGGCTCTGGATTCGAGTCACTAACCATGCCCCTCTTTCAACCCACAACACACACACACACCCTTCTTAACAGGCCAGTTTAGCAATATAGAACTACAGCGCCATGGCTGGAGCCATACACAGTGTATTATTTAAAGCACCAGGGGCCCAATTTGTCACTCTGGCGGGCTCATCACAGGCGAACATCCTTTATGAAATGCACTTTTCACGCTGCCTGTCGGAGGGATCAAAGCAGCAGCAGTCTTGCCCGTTTCTCCCTCTTCAGTTTCCCTGCTCCGATTCCCACTGACAAAATGAGTCAATTTAAACCAAATGGATCCCCTATCAAAATAACGAGAGTGAGTGAGGCAGATAGATGGGGGAGAAAGAGATTCATATCGTGGGTGGGTGAGGTTTGGACAAGGTGGGCAGTAACTTGGGAATATGGGCACTCATCCGCTCTTATGTTGACTGAAAATTGTAGGATATAGGACAGAAATGCCATCACTGTAGTCGAGCTGCAGCCAGTTATCAGCTAAATGGAGTACATGGTCAGACTTAGAGTGTAAAAAAAATCAGTATGTTGTATAAAACAGTTTAGTTTCTCAGCTGTTTCTGTGATGACTAATATATAAGAATGTACACTATGTCTGATCTGGGTTCATTCCCTTTCACTTTAACTTATTTAACGGATATTCACAAGGTGAATATCCGTTAAATAGGACTCTTATGTAATATCTAGTGTAGACTGTAGAACTCTACAACAGCATCAAAGAAATGAATTCTCCCTTTTTTGAGTAAATTCTTTAAGAATTCTTTAAGAGTTTTACAGCTGTAACTGATCTAGCATACTACTTGATTTCTCCACAAAGCACACACCGACATCACAACACTCAAGCTAGCAGTTTAAGCTAACATGTCTCCGTTTTATCACAATGATGGTAGGCTACCATTGGATGTTTGATAAATGTTGGGAAATGCAATGTTGCAGGTTGACATTTGCTATGACAAACATTAGCTGTTAGCCTATGTGGCTAGCACAGCTTGTGTGGCTTACATTAGTAGCATTATATATTGTTAGCAATTGGAGTAACTGACAGAGACTGAACTACACTGATGCTAGTTCAGACTGCATTTGGTTATTGGCTGGAAGGAGCTAGTTCCAGCACATACACAGAGCCGATTAGCCTGCCTGTTTCAAATGCTTTATGGACTCAAATGTTTAACACAGAGACTAACCTGGAGCTGATTAGCAAATGCTAATGGTGCAAATATAACTGTGCCTTAAAGATACACTTATGGATGGTAAATTAATACTCAAGCCCCATGTCCACCTCAGCATTCTGTACCATATTTCTCATATGATACTCAAATTAATTTGACAATAGATGACACAGAGAACGCAACATGACTTCACCATGCCTTTTGTCTTTTGCCTTTGAAGCACAGAAAACATGCTTCATTATTCACCCAGCTTGACAGCACTCTCTACACCCTCTACCCCACTATCAACACCTCCCCACCCCCTTTTTAGCAAAGCTCTCGACCAATTGATTTTTCCTCTTTCCTCTGTCTGCTCTCCCCCCACCCACCCCCAACCCGGCCCTTGATTCTAATGCTTCTGGGTTGTGGGAAATATTTATTCACATTGATCGACGACAGAGCTGACGGGTCTTTCATGAGCGTCAGAACTCAAACTGTTTTTGTCCCACCGATGTCTCCAAATATCAATCACCAGTGGGAGAAGCGCGGGCCGGACTGCAGATTAGGGCAATAAAGCCCCAAAGGCCAGACTCATTTTCCTACAAGAGAATGGAGAGCAGAAAAATATACACCAGACACCAATAGTCTGACCCGTGATGGAGTGTTTGTGTATTCTGTGATGCGTCCTGTGAGCTGTCAGTGCTCGGAGACAGTGTTTTAAGAGACAAATAGAACTTTTCTGCGAATGATTGAAATACCTGAAGCGGATCCAGACAAGTTCGGGCCTAGGGGGTGCAAAGTCATCTGAGTGCCGCGCGTGACGTGGTACCGAGGGCTTAGAGGGAGCGATCCGATGATAATTCCTGCATCTTCGTGGTCTCTATTAAAAATGCAGCGCCGACAGGATATTTTCCGCATCAAATTTTCATAGCATCAAGCAGTCTCGACAGCCCCGTCTGACACACTCGCGCAGACACACACTCCCACGTAACAATGATGAAGTTCTTAGAGCTTGTGTATCTCTCCTTTCTCTCTAAATGAATGCAGTATGGCTTTATGTATGAGGGATACAGACAAGGTGCTGTGCCATGGTTCACAGTGAGTGGTATTCCTCAAGGGCCTTTGCTAGTGTATGCATGCTGTCCCCCAGATGCACTGACTCACATCACTGTTTACTATCTCTCCTGTGTGTGTTCATACACAAGAGCACATAGAATCATGACTTGTGTCCCAGTGAGGCTGAATTATCATTTTCCTATTACTGACAGAAGATCTCATAGCTGTCTCGGTATCTAGTGACAGATTGTCATTTGTACCGAGAGAACAATATGTGCACTATATGTAAAGTGAGTGACACATATGTACTGTACATTTAAACAGTCAGCAGCCCACACAGCACTTTGCCAGCCATTGACGTAATATACAGTACAGTCTGCAACCAAACTAGTAAACACATTATGTCTAATCCTCATGAATATCACGACCCGCGCTGACTCAACCGCTCTTTTCATATTTTCATATTCATATTCTGCTGTCACATCCAAGCTAAAAGCACATCATTCCAGCAAAATAAAACTCTGCGTATCCCCCGTTCCACCAATTGTCGCATGCAAGGTCATATGTAAATAGGCCTCCCTTGCAGCGAGGGAGACGGAGGCATCACCATCCGTGTCAGCATCTTAAAAAATGGCAAAAGCCGTGTTTGATAAATATGCCTGGTGCAAAGTCGCACGCGCGTTTCCCACCCCACTCACACCCCTACCTCCACCTTGGGCCTGAGCACACAAGTATACAAGGAAATGGAGAGCTGTGGAAGTTTTGGCTCCTCGCAGGGGCAATGAAGGCATACGCTCGCTTCATCCTCATTATCACCTGCGCTGCACATACTACGTTCTCTTGTCATGTTGACTAGGAGCAGGCTCGCAACCCCTTTTGGGGGGCCCCCCATTAAAACTCTTATCGTGGAGAGGGCTTTCAGGAAAGAGGTTGTAGTTGTAGTAGAAATGATATTAAACTAATAGTACTGGATTTATCACTTTTTGTGCACAGAGCTTGAGCAAAAAAAAAAAAAAAAAAAAAGGAAGCTAAAAATCCTTTTGATGACTCCCAACTTAATCCTAGCAAAGCTGACAGAGAATTTGCTTTCTATCCAGTTCAGTGGTTGAAAGATTAGCATTGTCTCTGTCCTTTGATGAAAAGAAATCACCAAGAATAGGACAGAGGCAGATGAAGCTACACTATAGCATACACAGTGAGGGAGAGAGTGAGACATATGAGGGTCTGGAGCTATGGAGCGGCATGCAGTGTTAGTACCTGATGAGCGTCATTTGGACAAAAAAAAAAAGGAATAATATGTATTTACTTCCTTTGTTTCCTCTCGAGAGAGGAATGGGAGGGGGCTATAGTGTGACCAAATTAAGAGAGAGAGAGAAACATAATCAGTGAGTGGCAGAGAGAGAACGCGTGAGAGATGCAAGTGTGTACGAGAGAGAGCGAGAGGAAGAGAGAGAGACTGGTAATATGCTTGGGAATTTAATAAGGCTCAGCGCTCCTCAATAATATCACCCGCTTCACAGAGTCCTCTGGGAAACATGAAATGTGCCGATAAAAGATGATGCCTCCCTCTGACAAACGGGGTGTGCTAAAAGCGCTGTGGGGGGGGGGGGGGGCCACGCGCCACCGCCATAGCTAGCGCACATGCTAATGTGCCCCAGGCTACACTTTAAAGAATTATTCACTTTCTTCTCCTTATGCTACGATTCTCCAAACCTCCCCTCTTTAAGGTCACACAAGCTGCACACTTATTCAGACTCCAGCTGAATAGTGTCAGCTTTATTCACAGATTTGTAAGTGGACATGGGCAGTGGATTTAAGAGTGTTTGTGTTTTCCTTTGTGTGTGCATTTGAGCCTGTCAAGCCATGTTGAATATACAGCAAAGTGTGGTAAGATTTGTCATGGCAACACAGCTTTTTGCTTCTTTAAATGATAACCTTGAACAAGGAACAAAAAGTACTTTAACAAAAGGAGGGAATGATTCCTCTAACTGTACTGTAAAGTCACCACATGGACAAAAGTATGTGAACACTTGACCAAAGTATGCAAACAGCAAAATGTAATACCTATTTGAATGTTAAACATCTTATTCCATAACCATGGGTATTCATGTACCACTATAACAGGCTTTTCAGAGGACTTTGGAGCATAGCTGCAGGAGCGTTAGTAAGGTCGGACACCTTTGTTGGGCGCCACTGTCAGTGTTGCAGTTCATCACAACAGAGATATTTCATTTGTTAAAGTCAGGGATCTTTGCAGGTCACTCAAAGTATCCACACCAAACTTACAAAACAATTCTTTCTGGACGATGCTTTGCGCAAAGGGTTAACAAGAACTTGAATTCCCAAAGGGGCTAATGTTACAATAAAGCATTGAGCCCCTACTGCACCAAAAATCCCAAACTGCTAGCCCTAAACCCTGACCCTTATCCAGCACCCTGACCTTAATCCTAACCCTAATTCCACTGGCACTGTGGGTGCTAAGAGGTTAACATTTCCCTTAACTGGACCTAAGGGGTCCCAGTCTTAAGTTGAGTAAGAGTGTATTATTTGGCTCACATCATGACTTTCCTTGCTAGTTTTGGCTGGCTGCTCATGGCTGGGACTTATCAATTCACTCAGACGCCCAGGTGTATTAAGTGCTCATGCACTGTTGCATTGGACTTCTCTTTTGCTGACAAAGCACGTACAATAACTTTTTTGACTGGTGGCTCTTGGGGCTTCCACTTGAGCTACTATATCTAATGTTGCTGATTCCTGTCCCAAACTTTAGAAAAACAGCTCCTGACCAGCCACGTCCACATACTTTTGGCCATACACTGTTCCTCGCTCACATTATAAATGAACAAGTACTATCAGTTACACTTAATTCAATACGTGTAAATGTGAACATTCCATGATTTTTCCCCGAGTTGCACTTAAGTGCAACCCTTCTCACGTATGTCAAACTCAATGTGTTCGTGTTGACACCAACACGACCAAGAAATGCACCCCACAAACTGTCATGTCCTGTCAAACGAACAGAGAAAGACAGCCTCTCGCTCTGTTGAGTCCCATGACATTTACATACCACACTGCCCGCTGGTGCAGGGATCACCCTTAGGCTGTATCGGGGCCTTGAATTTAGGACAGGCGTTTTTTGTTTTTCCCAGTCACCACCTCTCGTGTCACTACCTCACCAGGACACCCCCCCCACCCCCCACAAAAAAAACCAAAAACAAAAAAAAATGGGCTGCTGGCTTTCAGATGGGGGACACAAACCATGAAAAGGGAAAAATAACACCCATTTCTCTCTCTCTTCTCACCCCCTCCCTCACCTCACTCACTTCTCTTCTTTCCTATCTGAGCAGACATTGATGTTCACATTCTTCTTTTCATGGCAACTCTGTCTATCAAGGCTCACCTGCTCTTTTGTCTTCACTAATCCGCTCTCTCATGCTCGCTCAATCTTTCTTTACTTTTTTTTTTTTTTTTACTTCAGTACCTTTGAATATTTCTTCCCTGTTGTCCCTGTAGTCACGCTTTCCTCCCCTCCCTCTCCTCTCTCCCCTCTCCCCCGTTACCCTTACCCCCCACCCCCCCCATTTCTCTCATTATCTGCCTCTGTCTTCGCTGATCAGCCTACGACTCCCTATTGGCAAATTCATGAGATTGATCATTTTTACACGAGTGGGTGGATTTACTAGAAGGGCTCCTCTCTCTCTTTCTCCCTCTCCCTTCTCTCTCCCCTCCAACCCCCGCTACACGGCTCCCGGCGCACACTGTGGTACCCACACCCCTGCCGGTAAGACTCTGAAGCCCTATCACTTAACATGCACTGGGCTCAACTCCCCCGAGGAGAGAGAGAGAGAGAGAGAGAGAGGCTATGGGAGAGTGGGAGAGAAGGAGAAGAAAGCGGAGTAACGTCTGAGGTGGAATACTAATAAAGTGCAGCACTCGAGAAAAAAGGAGTAAGGAAGAGACGGTGGCAGCGTTATGGTGCTACAAAATTACCACTTAATTTGATTCAATACTGTGGCATCTCCGTATCCCATTCTTCTTGTGTTTTCGCACTAAGAATGTGTGCGTCAATTTATGTGACTATGTGCACGACTGTGTGTAAAGTGTGCCCAGAGGCATGCAGAGATACAGAGTTATAGAATTCTACACTTAAGATATTCATATGCCTTAGGGGACTTTGGGCCTTTCCATTCTTTTCAGTCTTTTTTCTTTAATGTCTGCGTGCATGTGAGTGTGAGTTCACGCCGATATATGTGTGTGTGTGTGTGTGTGTGTGTGTGTGCAAGTGAGTTTGGTTGGCTACTGTGAGCAGAAAGAGAGAGGGAGCGGTTGCATTAGCATGATTAAAAGGACAGTAACAAATGACTGCTGTCTCCGAGAAGCCATGTGACTATCACAACAGGATATAGGCCAAGTATATCAAGACACACACACTCCCTGATGATTTGACGTTCTTTCTTAAAAGAGAGATGGAGTAGTGGGAAATCAGCGTGGAGCAACACACACCCACACACACACACACACACACACACATGATACAACATCTTATATGTGACAACTTTTAGATTTTCCTCATGAGTATATGTTGTGTATGGCATTTTAAGAGGCTGGGCGTGACTGGGCGTGAGTGCGTGCATGTTCGGATGCATCA
This sequence comes from Lates japonicus, assembly GCA_033238685.1. Lineage (NCBI taxonomy): Eukaryota > Metazoa > Chordata > Actinopteri > Centropomidae > Lates > Lates japonicus. Next base: position 227,427 of record BRZM01001378.1, on the reverse strand, counting down.
AATATTAATGGTCACGTGGTCATTGGTAAAGCCTCATTATCACAATTTCTTCTGGGGGAAGAATACAGAATAGAGAGTTTCTTTCATTGCTACAACTGCTGAGTTGCAGGCAAAGGCGGGCCTCTAAAAATAGCCTCAAGGTTTCTTGTGCCGTAAACCCATTTGTGTCTCCTCATACTGGGTGGAGGGAAGCGGAAAAGTATGTTTTCATACTGGTTTGTCTCATTATTATTCAACTACTATATGGACTGTTTCTCCTCACTACAGCTGTTTTAATCATTTAGCCCAGTGCTGGGAAGTTCATTGGCTCAGCTTTCAATAAATAACCATCCTGAATGGATAAAGTCATTAATTCCTGCCTGTCACTTGGCTAATGCTTACAACATGGCACTGTGATAAACCTCTGCCAGCCAAGTGTGGTCTTTTCCAATTCTGCTCAGAATAAGGGAAGACGCTATAACCTTGTTCATGTTAGCATAGTGGAAAGAACATGTTTCTATCTTTGCCCATGGCAGCATTCAGCTTGGCATTCATTAATATTAGAGGCAGAGGAAGAGCAAGTGAGAGTGAGAGAGGAAGATTCTGTGGTACATTAGCGGCCAGATTTATTGACATCTTTGCGCCGTGAATGTGGCAGGTGCTCTTAGGCTACTTGTGAACAGCGGAATTCTCCTAAACTCCTGCCTCTGGAGATAAGTTTGGGGGGGGGGGAGGAGGGGGGGTACTCTCTCACACACACACAAAGTCACTGCGTTCTGTCAAGGTTGCCAAGACGTTGCAGGGAACTTTATGAATGTTCTCTGTCTTGTTGGGGCACGGCGTGCAGCCTCTTGCTGACAGCAGGCACGAAATGATGGAGGGGTCCATGCGTGGTGCTGCCAATGGCTGAAAATCACCCGCTCGACCTGTGGCCAGACCTTGAGAACAGACTTAGACCACTTTGGCGGTCTCTAAGTCATATTTTAAATCAGTGCTGCAAGGCATTTTGACATTTATTTTCTATTGTTTTGACAGGGCACTTGGTAGTGTGACAAACCAAAATGAAATGAAAATAATATTTTCTTCAATTCTTCGTCTTGACGCTCATTTATCAATCAAGAAGCCCCTCTTTGGCGCTCATTGCCTGTCTCTCTTAACCCCACTATTCTTATCTCTCCTGACATTGACAGAGTTTATATCAAGTCTATAGGCCCATAAACATACTATGTTCCCTGCCTTTTAAACCTGACTACACAAGACAAAACACGGTTGGATCTGTGTTGTCAAGCCATAGCATGCTTTATGAGACACTTGGAGTTTTATATGGTTTCACCATATGAATCAGCGACATCAGTCCTGCTCAAATTACAAGAGCAGACATGAAAATATAAGATCCTTACCAGTAGATGAATGTAATATATATACATGTTCTATAATGGTCTTGGGTTTCTTGTATTGGAGCACCACAAGATTCATTTCTTGGCCCTACCCCGAGCCACAATCAAACCTTTTCACCCCAGCTCATATGTCTCTCCCAGGGCCCTGCGGCAAACAGCGGGCTCCATCACTCACCGAACGGGTGGTGGTGGTGGGGTGGGAGGGGACTGATGTATGGAACGACGCATCGGTTCAATACCATTTAATTGTATTAGGCCTAAAGTATGAGATTAGTCTTCAAAATCTGTCCAGGAGAAAACGGGGGATGCTATGTGAGTGCTGGCGGTAGCGTATTAAATTGATGTGGATCCGACACAGTCTAAGGGTGGTGGTGGTGGTGGTGGTGGGGGGAATGAAGCCGGCTCTGGTCTCAGGAGATAATGACTGCCTGGTTTGTTTCTGCAGGTCAGGCGGACCGTTCCGGGGGCTAGGAAAGTGCAGTCGCTGACTATATATCCCTCTCCCCTACCTCATCACTAAATATTCCATGCAACTTGATTTTCCCCCACCCCCCACCCCTTCCGCCAGTACCTTGCTTAAAGCTGACCAAGCCCTGAGACAACTTGTCTGGTATGACGCTTGTGAAATAAATTAGAAAAGGGAAGGGGAGAATAAATCACATTTTCATTGGATTTAGTAGTGAGGGAGCCTCTGCGAGAATCAAAGGAATGAGCTTAGGCTATGAAACGCCATCTATTCTTGGATTGTGTTTGTCCTATATTTTTGGGAGTTACTGCGTTGCTGCACAGCATAAATAAATATGCTATAGTGTGCTTTTGAAATCATTTTGTGTCATATGAAAGGCCTCGGTGTCCACGGTAAAAAAAGGAAAGAGAAAGGAGGACAAGCATTTTCCTCCCAGTAAGCTCCACAGAGCCAAAGTACACTACTTAAGCACCCATGCTACAGTACATACAGTGCTAGCTCATTTATCTGTTTCTTTATTTTCCCTCAGTGCATTATATAGAGCATATTGTGTCATCCTTCAAATTGCCTGAAACAAAGCTTCTCCTGTTTGTGTGTTTGCATGAGTGGGAGTTGCGGTGACATACGAACGTGCCAACCAATCTTCAGCGCCATGCGCAGATTATATAATTCAAACACAGAAGCGTCCCAGGCCCCTTAAATCTCCAGCAATCGATTGGAGCTGTGGATATCATGTCGAGGCAGGGAAACCCACCAAATATTTAATACACAACAAACATATCAGCCGCTAACAGCTGAGTATGGATTAGGCCATCTTCCTGGAAAAAAAAAACAAACAAAAAAACAAAAAAACAGAGAGCATATTTACTGACACAAACAAGCTAGGGAGCATATTACCAAGACACACATTGCTCAGTGCCAGCATGTGAATGTTAAATTAGACTATATGGAAGTGCAGAATGGCTGTGGCAGTGACATTTGCTGCAAAAAGGGAAGGCAAACAATACCGTGTGAGGCTGTTCAGTTAAAGATCAACAGATTTAGAGTTTATTCTTGTGGTCAATGCTGAGAAGTAATGACAGCATTCATGTATTTAGATATAAATAAGTGACTGTTCAGACTGTTATGGTTAAAAAGGTTAAAGATTTGTTCTTTAATGCTGATTCATTGTTAGTACATTCCTTGACTAGTTGAATGTGTGGCATTGATGGAGCTTTAATACCAACAGACATTAAAGCTTTGCCATCTGTGCGCCAAACTCTCCCCAACAGATGCTGAAATAATGGCACTTCTCTTCATATTTGCTTTCGTCTTCCCCCCGTTGCCGCTTGTGAGCTATTTTGACAGAATGGCACCCGCCACTGGTAAACAGGAAAAACAAATGGGCTCTGGGCTCATGGATGAAGATGGGTATTGTTTTTTATTGATTTCCATTGGCTGAGGAGCTGGTGACAGGGAGTCTCCACTCATCAGAGCCGGGTTATCGATCAGCTGAGGGGGGCTGGGGGGCGGCAGCGGGTGAAGGCGAGGGGTCGAGCGCGGGAGAAGTGAAAAGAGTTGGAATGCGGCCTGTCGGAGAGGCTAAGCACAGGACGTCATCCCTGACACCAGTAATTAATGCGCGAAATGCTGTCAATTTTCTCCTCAGGTGGAAAAAAGGGGCTGTTGCAAAGTCAACATTTTGCGTGTATAAGGGAATGGTCTCACATCCATGAGCACTTAGAGAATTAATGTATCCTGCAGAAGTCAATTTCTCTCATTGAGAGTGCACAGTCAGGTAGATGGTCACACTTACTGCTCTGGTCACCATTTATGAATAAATTACAGCATTCAGTGCACTACCTTGCCAGCTCACGAGCAGTGCTAACAATAGCTTTAAGCTGAATCCCTGCACCCGTATCCCTCTAAATAAGCATCTCTGTGCTGTAGAGGTCTGTACTTAGAGGACACCAGTACACTCAGAGGTGGGTGAGACAGATGACACTTTGAACCCCCGCAAGGACTGAATCATTACAAGCACCTCCCTACTGGAAGTGTGGTGGGATCAGCAATATTTCACACTGACAGAAGGACCTGACAGCAGGCGTCCACACACAAGCCCGACTCCTCTTCTCCCTTTTATTTATTTATCACTGTGTCTTGTCCCCCCCACCCCCACTCCCAATATATTTGGGAGTTGCCAGATTGGATCAAAAGCACAGCGAATTCAAAGGTACTCTTTTTACTCTATCACAAACTTCTCCACTTGAAGAAGAACGCTGACAAAAAAAAAAGAAAGAAAAGCGTGTGTGATTAGAAATCTCAAACTCCACAGATTGTCCTGACATTCCTCTTTATGTTTCTAATCAGTAGCTGAATGTAAATGTGTCTTTGGCTCCAGCTGGAGTGATAGGACCAGAATCAGTATGTGTCTGCTTTAAGTGTTTTAAAATGCCCGCTGAGTGCCCCCCTCTATCTTTCTCTTTCTTTTTCTCTGACTTTGTTGCTGATGTATTTGCAGAAGACACAAGATTAGGGCTCTGGTTCAGCTGATTGAACCCATTTGCTGCCAACTCTTTCGCCTTTATCCCCCCTCCAACCCCCGCACCCATTAGATAATACCTTATCGCACAACAGTTCGCTTGTACTTCTCTTACATCTCACAAAGAAGATGAGCTCATTTGATCTGAATACTCCTGCTCTTAATGCATTTCATTCGGTGTGCTATTTATTTTTATTTGGGCCAGAGCCTTTCTTCTCCTTCAGGACCCATGAATAGTGCATCGTTCTTTGCTCAGAGCGAGAAACACAAGGAGCGTTGCAAGTCTAAGTTTGACTCCAGGGCGAGTCTCTTCCCTTGCCTAACACCACCACCTCCCTTCACTTCACCCCTCCATCTCATGTACCCCTGCCTCTCACCACTTTTTTTTTTGCACCACAGGAATGAAATGACTTGGAAATAACCGCTCTGTCTTTGGCAGCACATCTGAACATTGTAATTCTCAGAACAATCGAGACGTATTAGCTTTGGAAGCTACTGACATGGAATGATGTTTGTTGGCACAGACCACACTAAATCACTTTGGAGGAGTCCCTTTTTTTTGTCTCCTGTCTTGCCAAGAGGAGGACACCTCTGCTTGGGTGGCCTATATTGCCCTTTGGGATTAAGGTATGCGTCCCCCAATTGTCTTTCCAGTTGTCCTCTCGTTTGCTGATTAAATATCTCAGCTTCCATGTCTTCTAAAACTGAAGTTTCTCCAATATTTTACATATTAATTTGAGGATTTGTTTCTCTGTGAGCTGATCATGGCATAAAAACTGCCAAGAACTGGCAAGGTTCCTTAGGAATGAGCTGCCAAATAAATAAGTAAATAAACAATTTCTTTAGTGTCTGTTGGTATTAAAACATCATTTTGAAATTTGCCAACATCCTCAAACATTCTTATTCTTCAGAGCTGCTAGAAATTGAGCCTTAACTCTTCGTACACTCCAAAAAATGATTCTACTATCAGCAACCATGAGCGGTGACTAATGCCATTTGCTGGGATCAATTAGGCTGATTGGCTTAGGCTCTGTCTTGGCCAGCCCAGGGGGTTGGCAGTTGCAGACAAGTTGTCCAATTAAGAGAGCACAAGCACTTGCCAATAATGGCTGAATAATGGGCCTTAAGGGGAGCGTGATTCATCTCCAATGTTAGGCACCAGGGAAGCAGCCATTGAGTGTGTAAAAACCATAGATTTCTCTTTTCAGATTACAATCAATATCACCCCCATGGCTTTGACAATGGCCTCGATGAAGGATTAGACTGTAAAGATGGTGGTACCCTGGGTTGAAGCCAATAGTTATTTTCAGACCCGCTGCCCGAGCGTACACGATACAAATGTCAACATCTGCTCTTCAGAAAAGGTGGACACAATTAAGACTTGGGTTTAGGTGTTGTTTAGTCCTCAAGTGTTGCATTTGACAGGTATACATACCTATAAATGTAATGGCTTGTTATTAATGTTGCTCTGATTTACATGCATAGAAGAAGAGCTGTTCCCTGTGGCTGAAAGTGGAAAAAAAAAAAAGATTGTTCCCATTGTACCATGTTGGATGGTACAAAAGGCTTCCAGTGACCCACAACCACAACTGCCTTGACATTAAACATGTATGCGCACTCAACTCGCCCAAAGGGTAAATTACTTTCTGTCAAGAAAGTGGAAAACCAGTCACTGTTTTAGCATGTATTCTATTGCTCCCTCTTTCTCCCACTTCCATCTCTTGAGTCTAGAATAATAGTCGATAAGTAGTTGAAAGGCTTTAATTTCTTCTGACATCACATCCAGCGCCTATCTCCCTCCCCTCTCCTTTCACTCTCTGGATCTCTTTTGTCGATGTGTCTAATACTGGCAGGTTTCTTAATGTCACATGTAAGCAGCTGTAATTTAATGCTTCGGGTGTGGCGTCTGACAGTCGCATGTTTAATCTCTCCCTGTCGAAACGCTTGTTAGTGCCACCACCTGATCATAGGCCCCGGAGTGGGAGAAAAAAGCTACACTTGAAATGAGAGAGAGAGAGAAAGAAAGAGATGAGCAGGAGAATGGCTGCCATCTTTGATGCATTCTTTTATCTCTCTTGCTTCCGTTTCCTTGTATTTCTTGTATATGTTATGTAATTATTCAAGATGTAATAAAACAGAGGAGAGGAAGGAGAGGCAAGTGGAATTTTGGCACGTTGCTGAAGTAGTATCACACCCTCACAATGTTCTCATGCATTCATTTCTAATGGTCCCCTCAAACACATGCCTCTCTCTGTGCTCATAGATCATGTGAATTGCTACTCAGCACCTCTCTCCGTCTCTATTGCAGTCTCTCCCCGCTTTGAGTCCCTGTGTATGCACTGGCTAAAGGGTGGAACATGTAACAGACTTGCACGTTTTCTTTCTTCCTTCTTCCTCCCTCTCAGCCGCCCCAGGTGACCGTCTCTGACCAACCGTGCAACATAGCGCATTGGGGTCAGCGGCAAAACGGATGACGTTAACAGGGGAATGCACGCCTGCACATGTGTGCGAACCGTGCCCGTTCCCCCGTGCGCACACTCCCTCGCTGATACCAGAGCTGTCAATCATGATGGCCCAGGCAATGTGTGCTTCAGTGCGGCAACAAGCTGGAAATGATACAAATCCCCTGTTCCTCCATCACTCTCCTACCTTTGCCTCCACCAGACACTCTGTCCTGTCTCCTTGTTCATCCTCCTTTTGGGACATATTATAATCCCTCTTTCGCAAGAAGGTGCTTGTTTCTTTATGTACCTACTATATTGGTTGCCAGCAGATAATTGTTTAGAAGACACATCACCGTTTTAGTTAAGATTTAGAACTCAGACACAGGGGGTTGAGGAAGGCAAGCCAGTGACATGTGCAGCCTGAATCTCATTAGATATATTTGAACATCAGGGCTGCATGAGATTTCGCTGACCATAATGCCATGCAGTAACCAGCGGGGCATTATGAGGGAAAAAGCAATTTGCTGCAGCAAGGCTCAATGGCCTCATGAATCAAGCCAATATGGACAAGGCGAGAGCAGTTAAGAGACCAGTGCACGCTGCCTGGAGATTTCACTTAATGCTGCTGTGTTAAAAAAAAAGTGTCACCCCTCATAGTATCTCAATCCACAGGTTAATGTCCTATTGTGTTGTCTCATTGCCATCTGCAAACAGGTTTCACTCAACAGGTTTTTGGTCTGCTATGAAACTTTATTGAAGTTCCTGCACAGGTCAAATCTGTAAATGCTAACAGTTTCAGAGATAATGTGGCACAGCAAGAGAATGCACTGACTTGTTTGCTTCCAAACAACAACCTGTTGGCTTCAGGCTGTCAGCAAGGTCTGAGTTAAAACACCTGCCATACCCCACTGCCAACCCAACCCCTTCCTGCTAGGTAGCTGTGCTGCTCAAGCTGCTAATGATAATGACAGCAATCAAAACATTGGCACTAATGCCGTTAATAGCGATGATAGCGCTAATGAGGACACTACCTGGGAGGCTGTTTGCTTAAGCTGTTTTCCTGGCACACCCTCTGGGACCAGAGAACGTGGGCCTGATATCCTGTTGCATCCGTCCCCCAGTGGTCTCCTGAATGTCCTGAAAGGCCCCTCGTCTGTGCTGGCTAACTTCTAATACATGCCGCTAATTACAAACAGGGGAAATGAGGTAACATCGAGAGAGCCTCGCGGGGATGGGATGCGCACCCCTGGCTCTGCTCCCTCCCTGGTGCAACCCCTCACCCCCTTCCTCCCGGGAGGTTTTCAACAAGTTTCTAAACAGCTATTTTTCAGGCCTCTAGCTGTTGCAAGGTTTTGTTGGAAGCACACAGGGGTGAGCAAGTAGGAAGGAAATAGGCGAGTTGTTATTCTCTGTGGCTCTCAGCCTCTCTGTGCGGCAATTAAAACCTGAAATATTGGTCTGCAAAATGGCTGCATTAATGATCAATGTGCCAGCAGAGAGGCGAAAGCAAAAGAGAGAAAAGAGCTCTTAAGCTTGTCTATGCTGATAAAAGCTATTTATACACTGTATTTTCTGTCTCCCAACAAAAGTATGAGGGAGGAAAGGGGGTGGGGGATTACAATGTAGTGGGACCACCTTTGTAATGCTAAATCCCATTCCTAATCTGGCAGTATTGATTGGCCGTCACAGGCATCCATTTACAAAACAGAGGATTGTGTGGGAATCAGGGATTGGTGGTGGTGGTGGTGGGGGGGGGGCAAGGCAACACAAGGCACTCCCAAATGGCCAACACTGGATAAAACCAAAGCCAGCTTCACTGAGCCTGTGCAGAAAGAAAATAGAAAACCAAGGATAATGCTGCTCTCATCTACTGTTTCCACTCACCACAAGCATAAGGGACAGCATAATCGCCAGAGCAAGACAGAGCTAAAAAAGAAAAAAAAAAGAGGGAAAAGGGTAGAAATGAGCCCTCCTGCCTCCATTTTGGCTTGGATATCTGGCAGTTGCCCTTTAAGAGTGAGAGTCTGCAGGGTCCAATTGGAGACAGGAGCCCAATCCCCTGTTCGGTCATTAAAAGCGGTTTCTAGAATGGCATCCATCTGCTGCTCCCTCATTACTGCAGTGAGTGATGGTGGTAATGTTCCTAAATACGGTACTGGCGAATTGTCATTGTGACCCTTGACTCAGGAAGTGGACACAAGCCGGCTAATGATGCCAGCATGCAGACAAGAAGCAAGCCCCGGGTTTTTGCAACTTGGACTCGCAGGCAGTGGCGTGCGGTCGTATCATTAAGCTCGTCCTTTTTCGGGCGCGACAGGTCCTCGCCCTGCCTCGCATCGCCTGGCCTCGCCTCGCCGCCTTGTTTGCGCTCTGGGGTCGATTGCGCAGCCACCTGCATTAACATGGAGGGGGTTGCTAACTTTCAGCGGAGGATTGTTCATCACAAGTCGAACGTCAATCAATGTTGTCTGCCCCATCCCCCCACCCCCACCCCCAGGACCTGATTCTTTTCTTCTCTGCTTTTGACAGATGGAAAACTCAAATGTGTGAAATGAGTAATAAAGCGTTGCTAAAGAGCTAAGCTGTGACTCAGCAAACAGCACATTCACAGCACAAAAGCCTTTTTCCACAGCAGCCATTTTGATTTCACATCCACGACGTCAAGTTGAGGCTGGCGTATTTTGCTCCTCAATAGAGTGAAAATCTCTCCACTGCTCAGAATTTTTTTTTCTTTACAGCTTTTCCTCTAAACTAGCCCCTCCTGCCTCTGCTCTCCATCCATAGCTGCAGTGTTCACTCCCATTAATTACCTGCTTACAGAAGCTCTGCATTAGGCCTGCCAACACACCAACAGAAATAGAGCGCAGGAGAGAGTGAGAGTCACCCAGTGTTCTTTGGGGCTTGTGAAGAATGCCTTACCACCCCAGAAACACGCACACACATACACACACACACACACACATCAACTCCCTGTTGTTTGCTTCATGCACACAAACGGTGCTGCTAACAAACAACTTCATATGCATGCAGCTACGAATCTGAATATGCAAATAGATACAGAAAAATGGAAAAAACAACGCAAACAGGATCGCATGTGCGCGCGCGCACAGGTATTACTCATCACTCAAAGGTGCGAGGTACCCTTGTGTTGAGTGTTTACCTGGAAGAGAGATGAAATATACAGTGCACTAAGGACTAATGAGCTCATTCTCTGCAGCCCAATCCCCCAAGCATATCACACACAAATACATTCACACAAACACCGTACGCGCTAACATGCAAGCCACCCCCGCCTCCCTTCCCATATCTGTCGCTTCCCCTCTCAGACGCCATTTCGTCATTTTTGCAATTCCTCCCTGCGCACCTCACTTCTCCTCCTCTCCTCATCCACTTTTTCTTTTCTCCTCCCTATTTCCCCTCTCTCTCTCTCTCTCTCTCTCTCTCTCTCCCCGAGGCATATCCCAGGGAGCCTGACTGATCCAGCGGCTGTTTGTTTGGAGTGCAGTTGATAGGGCGCTTGGGTACCTTGGGGGCACAAAGAAGGGAGACAGACAAGGGCACGTGAGGTGAAGGGAACCAAGGAAAGAAAGGGTTGCGATGCCTTTGCCATGTGCGCTCATTTGTGCGGGTGTGTGTTCACACCATAAGGCGGTGGCTTTTTAAAAAAAAGTTTGAGTGCAGCTAGAACCCTTGATCCCTAGATTTTGCCCTATTCTGCCCTGGAGCTATACAAAAGAAGTTTCCAAACCCCATAGTTAAGATGACCTGTACACCTCTACAAGAAAGATACAACTTTTCAAAATGTACTGGTAGATACAATGTGGGAAGAAATTTTTATGCTGTATGCTGCAATATCCCCTATCACTATATTACGGATGCACCAATATTTCAGCCAAACATCAGTATTGGATGCTATTCAGCTTGTTGACAGGCGGTGCAGATATTCACCTGTTGTTTTGCATCAATTTTACACTGGCTTTCTTGGTTGTGTGTTGGTTATTTGTGGTCTGACTCGGACAACAGCAGCCTAGCTAGCTGCAGATTGAAAGAAGATCCAGTAGGTGGCACTATAAATTCCAGAATTCCACAATAGGTGCATCCTTACATGATACATGTATTTAACAAAGTGATAGTGATGTAAATTGTGATGTAATGCATCAGGAAAAGCAAATCAGATGCTGCATTTTGAATAAAATAACACATTGTTGATGTATGACAAATTTACATCACTATATATATTATCGTATAGCCCAACCCGTAGTACATACTGGGGTCATTTAGAAGTATGGGTAGTAAGTTAAAGGCAGCTAGAATTCATGTGTTAGTCTTGAAAATGTTTCCAAGTGTGAGAATAGGAGACTAGTAAACAATAAAATTTTTGCAAAAAAAAAAAACAAAACAAAACAAGCAATATGCTCACACACTGTATCTGACAGGCAAGCTCCATTTAAAAGCTTTTATTTTTGCTCAAAGTAGCACACAACCACCAGAGCAGTGATTGACAAACAGCAAAAACTCTGATGGACGCTGTGATTTGTCACGTTGCTAAGGAAACCTAAACACATAAACACAAATGCTGCACTTGTTCCACATGACAGGTACACAAAAAAGGGACACTCTAATCCCATAAAAGGTGTCTTTGTGGTATATGGAGCTGCTGCACTGCGGTCTACCTCACTTTGCTGGTAATTATCACAGTCTGCCTCGGGAGACAGAGATGGTGATGCTTCATTACAAAGTACAGGAAAAGACTGAGGACACTGAGGAGGAGAGGAGAGAACAGACCGGGAGGAAAAAGTAGGCGATGAAGAGGGCTATCATTACTGGCCTATTTGTCTTAAAACACAGCAAAGGAGGGAAGGAGTTTGAGGAAGAGAAGGTGCGCAAGACGACTAGATGTATCAGAAAGAGACCCTTCAGAAACTAATCCAGTTCAGTCCCATGAGGCTGCCGCCTGTCAGTGAGGACCAATTGGCGACTGCAAAATGAACTAAACCCAGTTCAGAGAAAAATGTAGTAGACTCTCCAATTCAATTTCATTATTCCACCTTTAATTACTTGCCGAATTTGGGGCTATAGCATGCTTTGATTAAAATGGACACTATTTAATAACCCCGGCCCCCTCAAAAAAAAAGGAAAAAAAACGCACCTTGAAGATGGAATAATTAAAGCGGTCCTGAGATAAGATTCATATCGTCCCCCTCTAACTCACTCCCTGCAAATTGGATGTGCTCTAACGAGAGAAGAGAGCGAGGGGAGAGAGCAACAATAGGGGTAGGAGGGGGAAAAAGAAAGATTGACTGAATGTGCGAGTGGTGGAAGGATTTGATAGACAAGTAGCAGGGTTGGCAGACGAGCTAGAGGATAGGTAAGGGGGGAGACATATTGTAAAAAGATTTGTGGTTTGTGGAAAGTAGAAAGCAGGTGCTGATTTAGTGTTGATTCCACCAGTTAGAGGCGTAAAACTTGCAATGTTTTAATGCCGCCGATACTCAGAAAAAGTGCTCATGAAGGGTAAATGGGCTGGAGAATGTGGGTGGGTTAGCAGGGTTGACTTTGCATGTGTCCAGCGGTGCCCCCGGGGAAGGGCTATTTAAAGAAAGGGACGGACAGCAGTCTCCCTCTTTACTCTCACCAAGAAATGAGGAGAGAGAAGTGGGGCAGGACATTTTCAGTGTCCTCCACGCAAAAAAAAAAGAAAAAAAAAAGACGCACACACAAAACTCAAGCCGAATGCGCACGAGCGGCATCTGTGGCTCACGTTTGCTTTATTTTATTTTTTTCTCAAAAGAGAGAGAGAATTCACCGGACATGTTCTTACCTCTGCTTAATCATACCCAGTGGGCCTGAGGACATGAGCCAAAACACAAATGTGGGAGTGTTGTACTTCCTGTCTTTGCTTTTAGGAATTTGTTTTTAACACAACACTAGCTTTAACAGGCAAGCGTAGGTTCTGAACCAGACAAGTAATTTATATATTTCTTTTTCCTGATATTAAAAGCATGTCTGCATGGGGGATAAGTGTGTGTGTGTGTGTGTGCACGAGCGAGAAAGGTTGCATCGCATGTAACTTGTGTGTGTTTGTGTGTGTGTGTGTGTGTGTGTGTTCCACTGTAACAGCTACTAACCTGTGCGCCCTCGTGGCCTCACCTAGCGAGAGTGCCATGGCTCGTTAAGCTGGCAAGGATGATAGGGCCTGACATGTATTTACCGTAGCCACGCAAACACACTCACACACACACACACAGGCGCACCATAAATGGCCCACTTTGGCCAACAGCATCCCCTCCGGCCATTTTACGACTCTCGCTCTTTGACTCCTTTTCCTTCCATTACACCACACCCCGCCCCGACCCCCTCCACCATCCCCACCCCTACCTCCCGTGTCTCTTTTTCATCCCTTGGTGCCTCCATCCAGGTCTGAAACGATTAGTGTCATACCTGGCTACGAGGTTAAAACGTGGGGGAGGTGTACGTTTCAGTGCCCCTGTGATAGCTTTTATAGAAACACACTGTAGAAACACACACTCTTGCGAGATGACTCAGGAGGGATAAAAAAAAAAAAAAAACATTAAAAAACAAGGAATGCAATGCTAACATGCATGCGAACACTACCATTTCCAAGGTTGCCACATCACGATAGGCGATACGTGAGGCTTATCTTCGCGAAGCTCTCCGTGTGTCAAGGGATTGCATTCGGCACTTCAGTCGGTACAAACACATGATTCCAGCACATGCAGAGACTGTGCAGATACTAGCTACGGTCGAGAGCAAGCAAGCTCCTCTGCAGAACACCCTACCTCCACTTGAGATTTTAGCGAAAGCAAGAGTCCAGAGTCTCTTGAAAGCAGCAAAGACTTTGCTTTTCAGGTTATACACATAAAAATGAATGATCTTAAATGCATCACTCAGACAAATCATAGAATCAGAAACCAAATAAGCGACCTTCAGATACATGTTATGCATCAGTAAAGCTCTGTCGTATATCTGTATGTTTGTATGCATACCCACGTCTTAATTTAAGAACTATTTAAATTTCATACGTGGTATTTAGCTTGCTCAGGCACTTTAAAAGGGCTTTCAGAGTTCTCTCGCAGAAAGTGATCTAAATGAATGAAGGAGGGTGAGAGACTAATGGAAAAAGATGGCTAGAGAGAGCGAGGGAAATCACAGCATGCTACCCTGGGCTCAAGCAGATCAGCGCTGTCTAGGTCAGCACATTTGAAGTTAAAGTCGGTCTTAAATGGGTCTTCAGACACCCTCAAATAAAGCCGACAGACAGCGCTGACCTTTACAAACTACTGTCTGCGATGAAGAGAGAGAGAGTGAGACAGAGTGAGAGAGAGAGGGAGGAGGAAGAGATGGAGCGCAAAACTGTCATGGCTCCAGCTCCTTCTAATTTACTAACTTTTCAACTCGTTGTCAGAGTTGAGCGAAACTCCAGGGAGGGAAAATGAAAAGAGGAGTAGGTTCTGTTTTGACTTGTTCTTTTTCAGCAACCCCAACACACACTGTTATCACCTCACCCCCACCACACTTCAAATTTTTGCAGCGTGTTTATGTTCAAATCTAGGTTGCTGTGAGTACGGGGAGTGGGGGAGAGAGAGAGAGTGGGGTGTTATTTGGAGCTCACGTTTTTTTCCCCCCCCTGCTCTGCACAATTAAATTTAATGACAAGCACGCTTGTCTAAGTCGTTTGAAGTGACTTTTTGGTGTTTTGTTTTTTTTTCACCAGCAAAATAAAAGCAGGAGAGGGTCAAGGTCGAAGTTGCCGAGATGTGACTTTTCTCCTCGTGTTACGTAATGTAATGACCCCCCGAGTGTTCGCTTGAAATTCATTCATTCTGAGGAGTCTCGTATTCATCTGAGGAAGGGAAGTGATAGCGGGAAAGAAAGTTGTATTGTTTCTGGATGCTTTTAATTTGATAGGAAACAGATTTTTTGGCTGCTTTAACATCTCTTACTTCTCTTAAGTAGCTTTTCCTCATTTGCTGTAACCTCCGCTTACCTCTCAGGTTTAACTAAGATGTTATGGGGACTGTTTTCTGCGAGAGACCAAGGCTTGGCTGGTCCCTATAAATCCCACCCGTGCAGTTGGTGCATGAGTTATTTGTTTATGCGTGACATGTCTTGGCTGGGAAATGCGTGTCAAGCGAGCAGGTGGGGCGGTCATCAATGAAGACAATTAAACACCTCGGAGGCACTCAGCCAAATCTTCCCTCTGTCCCTTGTTTCTCCATACCCTCCCCTCCTCTCGCCCTCTTCCTCCCTCTCTCTGTCTCTGACAGATGATAATTCAGTGGGAGTACGGGGTCACGGCCTGACAGGGAAGGGCATCATCAGCTGTGATAACCATCGCCGGACACAGACAGTCAACAACAAGTTGGCAGCTGAAAACAGCAACAGACGTGGAGAGAACTTTTCAAAGGCACACACACACACACACACACACGCAGGCCTGGGTTTTTTTACGTACGGCCTCACACACTACGACGCTCTTTGAATGTGCGTGCGTGCGCATTAATGCTGAATCGGCGCTTCAGACGAAGGGTGGCACAGGTACACTTTGTGCTCTGGCGGAGAGGGACACTGCTTACTCATCCTAACTTGACTCCCCTTGTGTACACCGAGACCCGAAGACACACAAATACGCAGCAAGACAGAAAATGTATCACTGCTCAGCCCCCTGTTGAGGTCAAAAGGGCTCTCAGTTTCTCTTGCATCATCTCAAATGCCCGCTAATTACAAGGAGCTGATGGGTATTATTGTAGCCTCTCTAATTGCCAGAATATTCTAGAAGGACGGGGAAAAAAGTACTTCTGTCACTTGCACATCCTCAAAGGAGGGATTATAGTCCCAAACTAGAGTGGGGGAGAAAAAAAATCAGTGTCACAAATGGGGATCGACTGTCAGCCCAGCTAATTATCCCCGTTGAAAAGAGCAAGCTTCATTTCCCGGACTTACTTCGAGGGGAGTCATTTGTGGCGACCTCATCCCCGACTTTATGAAAAGAAACATTACATTCATAATATCACCAACTCCCCCCTTCCCACACCCTTCTGCAACCCCCCCCCCCAACCCACCCCATTCTTCCCAGCTGTCGTCAGCGTGGATCTCATTTTGATGGCTAAGTCCGGGTGTTTTCACTTTCAGAGCTTAATTCTGATGCATATTAGCGTATTACAAGGGGGGTATCCACGACTGCAGCCCACACGCATCATGCTGGCATGTGGGATAAAACATGTAAGCTCCCCCGCAACCCCACAGTTACAACCGCAGTCAAGCTCGAGTGAGCAATAGCTCCCACACAGGGGGTCGGGGGGGAGTGGGATTTTTCACGTATTAGCGCTTCTTTAATTCGCTGACGCCCATTGCCTCGCCTCCGCGAGGGTGCCACTCAGGCTACGATGTGCACTTCAATCGGAGTTCAGAGAGAAACACAGTGCAGCCAAGGTCAAAGCCGGGGCACTCACATGATCGATGCTAACGTGATTAGCGACACGCTAGCGTCAAACCAGAGGCTACGCTGGCGCTCGTGAAGGTGCTAGTTATGGGCTCTCTTTCCCATCAGAGAGGTGCGTGTGAACCCGGGAGCAGACATGTGTGCGGGTTAACGTGGAGCTGCCCATGGACCATAATCCATTTAAGACTGTAAACATGGAGGAGGAGGGTAGGGGGGTGGGGGAGCATTTACTGTCATACAGTGCTTGCTACAGCCGGTATATCATCTCCCTGTCAGGAACGCGCACACACCGCTGGCCTCCATGAAATCACTGCAGCTACAGAAGTAGTATTAGTCACATCACCTGCTGGCTTCTACCTCCTAATCAACCACAATTACAAGACTCTCACTCTCTTATAAACAACCTCAGTTTCATTTCTTTCATATTTCCACTGATGCACATTACGTGAAGGTGCAGATCAGTTGGATTTCATGTCCTGGCATACCAAAAAGTTGATGTTTTTCTACAGCAGTTTACAGTAAATGGAGCCTTCTTTCAACTCTGACAGCTAAGAAAATGCTCCTGGACATAGCATGGGATGAGAAAAATGGGTAGAAAGCAAAGGAGTTGTTTTCTATGAGTCCTCCTGAGTAAGCAAGCTGCAGGAAAGAACGACAACAACAAGAAAAAAGGGAGGTTAAATTGGAGTTTTTGCTTTGTAATTGAGTTGGAAAATCAAATTTTGAACTAAAAAGGAATTTCTGTTAATAAGAAAATGGTAATAATGTGCTTTATGCAATGCAGGCAACCGCAAAAATCTCCATAGCAGTGTAGTGTTGTGGTGTTTCTATATTATATCCATAGCTGTGACAGTTCAGTGTTAATCCACTGGCCTTATGCGGAGGTGAATAAGGGCACGGCTGTGGCAGAGTGGCAGCCAAGGTTAGAGACTTGTTTAAAAAAGGTTGACATTTACACACTAAGGTTCCTAAGCCTTTTGGACTCTCAGCAGTAATTCAGTGGCTTTGTGTCCTGCTGCTCGTGTCATGGCATATGGGTGACAGGTAAGCCAATGTGATGTACAGTGTGTGGGTGGGAAAGGTTTATATGTGACAGGGAGAGAAATAGAGTGGGACAAAGAGTACTGTTTTCTTCCCCGGGTTTCTGTTGTGCACACACACACACTCACACTCCCTTTCCCATTATGCAAACACCTCTTCTCACACTGCATTGCTCCCAGACCTTAACTTCTATTATTAGAGAAGGGCTCTCCAGCTACCGGTGCTCCTTTTGATTTTCATTTGCGGTGGCTTCCACGGGCCAGCACAATGGCCTTGCCAGAAAGAAAAAAGAAAAAAAAATTCCATCACCCTCCCCTCCTGCAAGGGGAACACAATTAACAAGCTCACAAACATTCAGACCAGAGCAAGTACGTCTGTTTTCATACATCATTAATGACATTTTTTCTTCTGCAAAACGTATAGCACAAATATCTGCTCTCCGACAGCCATGGTTGTCTACAGCGTCTAGATCGATATTTCTCCCTAGCTCTAGCTGCTGGAGCACAGGCTGCTGAGCAACACAGTGAAAACACACACAACCTTCTGCATGCTACATACATTTCCAAAAGGAAAGGAAGAAGAGGTGGATATAGTCAAGGACAAAGGGAGACATGGGGTTCATGCAAAGTATGAATTTTCAACTCTGGAAGCAAGAGGTGAAAAATCCAAACTATTTGCAGTGTGTTATTCAGCTGGACTTATCTTGTTGAGAAATGTGGTGCTGGATGGAATGTCATCACCAGTAAAAGCTTGATAAACAGAATAATAATGAGTGTTGGCTCTTCAGATTTTGGCAGAAGGGCTAAACCAGGAGAGGCTTGCTTGCTAAATGCGTGTTTGTATATCCTGGTTTATATAATTCAGTCTGCTTGTTACATACCGGTGAGTCTTTGATCATCCCTGTGGCTTTGTGTATATATACGCACACATACACACACATATACACAGACACACATATGCAAATGTCAGGCAAACACACTTGCAATAATAACCCGAAACTTTCCAACACTGGCAACATAACGCTGCTACCAGACATCGTCAGAGTTATTAGTCTATTATTAGCTGCAGTAGAGGCTGCCCCCCCCTTCCCTCCCATCCCTGCCGACAGAGCGCTGTCATCATAGATGACTGGCTTCTAATTGGATGCAGAGGAGGCCATATCCATGTTTCACACGCTGCGAATCGGCCATCGAGTGGCGAGAATCAAATTTTCAATTAAATAAGCCCCAAAATGCCAGCGATAACATTTCTTGGGGAGGTGGCAAGCTGATTACTCTGTGAATCATACTGAGGCTTTTTGCATAAACAGATGATTACAACAAGATGTCTGAGGAGAAGGGTGTGTGTGTGTGTGTGTGTGTGTGTGTGTGTGTGTGTGTGTGTGTGTGTGTGTGTGGAGGGGGTTGTGGATCTGAGACAACAAGGGTGGGGGGGGGGCAGAAGTTTGTGGAACAAAGAAGGACCCTCTCTTCTCTGTCTCTCTGCGCCTCAAACAGTTGGCACCTACTTTTTTGTTTTTCATTTCTGCTCACATTGGGTAAAAAAGAGAAGAAAATTGTATGCAAACACACACACATGCGTGCACTCAGACGCACTCACACATATAACTACACACACAGACACACACACACACACAGTGGGAAACTGGAGAAAAGAGAAAGTGAGGCAGCTGTGAAAACATTGCTTCTCAGTATCAGAAGAGACTTGAGAGGAAATATGGTGCAATTTTTTACAGCTCTCTGCCTGTCAGGGTGAGTAAAGAGAGCCCTGTCCAGTGGACCTTTACAGTCTGCACACACATAAACACACACACACACACATCACACTCCCAAATCAAAACCCTGGTGTCACTGAGTGGGTTGTGAACATTTGCCTTTTGCCTGATTTGAAGCAACTCGTCGTAGATTATTCTTGCATTCCTGCTACCTTTTTTTTTTTTTTTTTTTTTTTTTTTTTACAGGGGAGCACATTAGTCTGTGGCCTCATTTTCGCTACAACATAAACAAGTGATTTCATGCAAGGAGTAGTGGGAGACTAGGTATTTTTTGGCCTATTTTGGCGCCAGACGCGCCACAATCAACTTCCTGTTTTCAACAAACCACCCCTACACATCAGTTCTGTTGGATCCAACTTAAACATGGACTGTATTTTCTGGTCCTGCTCTCACAATCGGTTTCATAGATGCAATATATAAGAAAGAACAATTTAGCAATAAAATGCCGCTGATTTCTTCAGTATTTTATTCGTAGCAGCTCCAGAGAACAAGGCTTCATTTAAAGTGTGTGTGCGCATGAAAATGTGTCAGGCATTGCATTTCATTAGGGGAAGTGCTCTCTGGATCTTAACTGCGCATTCTTTGTTCCTCATTATTTTTTGCCCTATTCACATCATCAGCACTTCAGATTAAACTGACACAATCTCCTGCCTTAGTGTGAGGATACACACACACAGACACACGCATGTGCGCACGCTCATATACACAATTAATCACAAGAAAAAGGGAAGAGTCTGCTCGGGTTGCATAAGACCTTGAACAGAGTACAATCGCGTCTACGCACTCCCACATTCACTCTGTCTGTCTCTCGCTCCATCCTCTCTTCCACCATCACCTTTGCCAGAGGATAAACTCTGTGGCTCGCAGGCTTTCTGTCAAAGCCCAAAACCACAAAAAGGAGCTCACTGTCTTTATTCTTGCAGTCTCTCGGCAAAAAAAAAAATTGTTTATACACACCCATGCACTGTATACACTCTCACCTCTCCGCAGCCCGACTCTTACATTTCCCTCCTCAAAAGGCCCCCACTTCGCCCCTCCTCAGACATTTTAGAAACAAATTGCTTTGTCCTCGTGTAGAGTTCAGCCAAAGAACATGAGTGTTGACAGCTATGGTCTTTTCAAGAGGAGAGGAGGATTACTGCATGTATGTGCTGAGGTGGATTAAGACTTTTGACGCTAATGAAAGGCCCGCGATAGGAGCATTTTTGGAATTGGTCAGCGAGTCTTAAGCCCAGATAATGCGTGTAAGACCAAAATGAAATCACCAAGAGCTGGGGTAGTAATAATAATAATAACACCAAGGAGGGAGGGTGAAAAGCGCAAACAATCAAGAAATGTCTGGAAAATGCAATTTTCACCCAGAAAACATCTGTTCTCGCTGCTTATAATCTGAGGTTGTTTTTGATTAAGATTAAACCTAGCTCAAGCCCCATGAGCTTTTAAAGGAGTGCAGCCTCTTCCTTTTTAAAAATTTTTTTTTCAAATAAAGATGAGTGATTTGAATGGTGATTTGGGGAGTTCGGGAACAAGGTGAAAAGTGTGTGTTTATGCATGTGTGTGTGTGTGTGCATTTGTGTGTCCTTGCTCCGTCTGCAATCGCTCAGGGATTAAGATGATTTATGCTGCCCTGGCATGACTTCAGATTCACAACGTGTGGGGTGATGGAACCATCATTCATCTCTCTCTCTCTCTCTCCTTCTCTCTCTCAGTCTTTCTCTCAGTAAAAATCAAACTTGTAGACTTGATTTCTCTAAAGCTGAACTGTCTAACAGTGTCAATTATTATTCAAATTCTTGCCATGTCTGGTATTTAGCTAGTTGTATTCAGAACCAGACATTTTGTCACATTCTTCCTTTCCACTTACAATACCCACAATGCACCTCAACCACCAACAGTTCAGTTGGAAAATCTGGGTGATGTAGCCTTGAGATGATAGCCTCTCATAGAGACAATTAGAAGGCTACAGAGGTCTGGTAAGCTCAGTTCTTTTTGAGCTTACTAAAGGTGCTATATGTAAGTTTTTGCTGTTGCTACAAAGCAAACATTAGCAGTAAATAAACATACACTGTGTATGTTTAGTCTAGGAGAAACATTGCAAGTTCAGCATCAAACTTCATTTATTTACTCACCAAGAACTATAGAAAGCAGTGAAAAGCAACAGCAATGTTTTGCTTCTAACTGTATTACTCCTTTTTTTTTGTGCTGAAGCTAGCATGCTAACCAGGTAGCCTCAGCCTGTAATACCACTTTGTGACAGTGAGCCACTGTAGCATCTAGTCTGTTCTCAGTATTCTGGAGTATTATAACCTCTTGTCTTGAAAACACAAAAATGGATAAAGCTCTTGGTAAGTAAACAGCTGCTTATGCTAATGTTAGCTATGTAGTGATAGCAAAAACATACATATAGCACCTTTAACTCCACACCCAGATTTTTGTCAAACTTGTAGTCAACCAATGGTGACTCACTTTAGGAAGTTTGTCAGATTTCACTCAGCTCCCTCTGGAGCCACAAAAGGCTGCATACAATTTTTTAAACATATGTTGTGTTACTTCCTAAGGCCCATAACCACACTTTGATGTCATGAGACAACTATCCAAAGAGTAGTTTGAGAGCGAGTTTGCCATAACTGCTATAACTGGATAATGACTGTAACTTGTTTCCTTGCACAGTGTGTGAACCCAATCTGTCACTTCCAGAAGATTTTCAAATCCGTGCCGTACACTATGCGTGGGAGGCAGGCTAAACAGTGCTACTCTGCATCCTGAAGCCCTTGTGCACAGGCAGCGAACAATACAATAGCCCAGTGCAACCAAGAGGCGCTCACTTAGAGCTAGTGATAATTTGATTCAAACAGCACATTTTTTCTCATAGTCTCTCTGAATTTCCCATGCGGCGTGCGAACCTGCGGCACAAAGGATTCCTTCCTGCTTATGTATACAGACTCTTGATTTGCCAGAGGTAAGCCTCTTCCCAGTAGCACCCCTCCAACAATTCCACAAGCCCATTCGCTCACAGTGACTTATATCAAATACAATGTTTGCCGAGGCTGCCAAAAGCTGAGCTCAGGGCATTCTCTTAAAGAGATAGATAGATAGATAGATTTTTTAAACATGTGTTTAAATCTGGTCCAGCACATATGTCTCTCTGTGTGTGTGCTCATGAGTGTGTATATGTGTGCTATGTTATGGGGGCATTGTGAGTGGATTTGTAGGTACATCATCTGGGTTAGGATGCTCTGTTTTGTCAGCCAATTGGTGGCGGGGGCGCACACAGGGGCGTCTTTTGTCATTATTCCTGCTTCTATTTCTCTTCCTCTCTCTTTCTCTCCCCTCATGCATGATAAAAGTTGAACAGGTTGCTTGATGCTGAGGCAATGTGTAAAAAAAACAAGCAAATATAAGAAATCAAAAGAGCAGAAAGTAGGAATAAGAAGGCAGCTGTGTGTCTTGTGAAGCAGTTCCCTTTAAACAACTCCTCAATTCTCTGTTGACCACTACTCATTAGTTAGTTTTCTTGCACTTAAATCCAATCCCGTCTGCCCTGTGGAGGCACTTCTGTGACTAGTTCCACAACCTCTGCTAAAGTGATTGCCCAAGGGTTAGTTTGAGCCACAGACAAGATAAATGCTATTGTTTTTGCCTTCAAGGTAGCCATTAGTCTGCAGTCGGGGACTGCAAACAAAAGAGCAGGAAGCACACAAAGAGTCACACACTTTGCCACAAGTGCACAGAAACAGGTGTGCCCCTATTGCATTTGTTCAAAGGGTTAATCTTTTTGTGGCTCCCCAGGGGAAAGAAAAACAACTCACCTGGCTTTCCCCTCATCAAAACCCCTACCGCATTTACCTCCATTGTTTGGTTTTCGGTGTCAAGTTACTTTGCTCTGATTGCGTCCGCTGATGTGTTTTGGCTCTCAGGTGCTTTTCTGTTGTGGTTTTAAATGGGAGGCTTTTGACTGCCACTTTGGCTTTCCTCATCCCTCACAGGAAGTTGCGCTTAGGAGGGCCGCAGTCATCAGAGACATGTGCATAGCCGAGCCGCAGCTTTGTGAGGTGATTGCAGCATTTCACGGGGCTTGAAAAGACAGCTGCCGCGGTGAATGGCACACAAAAGGAGAGGAGAATTCATTTGTTGCTCCTTGTTTTGTGACCTCCAGGTGAAAAAAAAAAAAAACAAGAAAAAGAATCCACACCTGGATGGAGGGAGGGTGGGTGCTGTATGTTTTGGATGCACACTCCCTCGCCATTAGCAGCCAGGTGCAGCGGAAAAACAACGTGGGGAAAGGGAGCGGTGACGGGAAAAGAAACTCAGGTTGAAATTTGTCAAGTCAAGGGCTCCAGTTGACGTGGCACTTCAATTACCGGGTGCCAATGCATATTCATCCCAGCGTGAGGAGGGAAATGGCGCGTGGTTGCCCCCCCCCCCACCAAAATAATTCCAGAGCTGTCAGCGGGTTGTTTTTATTTCACGACAACGCCCCGGACGACGTATTCCCCCTGCTGACGACATTTCATTTCAACTTCAAGCCCAAGATGGGAGATAGAGAGGAAAAAAGAAAGAGAATGAGGAAGATAATGTATTTATGAGGGAGGAAGAGAGAGAAATAACGGGGTATTTTCTTTTTAGAACCATCTAAACACGTTGAGCTTTTTCACTGTGTTGCTTTATGTATGTATGAGAATAAACTGTTCATATTGTGAGCTAAGAGAGACAGCACAATAGCGAAAACCGCTACAGCCCCTTAAATGGGTCAACAATGCATAAGCAAGCAGCTTCACACTCACAGGAGAGAAGCAGGGAGAGTGCAAATATTAGCAGCACACACACATACATACATACACACACACACACAATTTCCTCCTCTTAACTCGCACGCAGACACACTTCCAGCAGGCGTGCGAATGGTTCGTCGAGTGTTTGTCTTAAGTAGGGTGAGCTCTCGGGCCTTCATAAAACATGTATGGTGCTAATGCTGACCATTATGTGAGTTTCTTGCCTCGCAGTCGCCAGGGAAACCAGTTTGATGGACTAAATGGACAAGCCTTTGTAGAAAAAAAAAAAAGAAGGAAAAAAGTCTCTCAGAGAACGCATTAAGTCACTCACGACGCTCTGTGACGCCTCAGACAAAACCTTCCCTCTGTTCTCTTTAGACTTGTGAGGGATTGTTCAGGCTAAGGAAAATAATGACCATCTTTTTTTTTTTCTTTTGCCAGAAACAGAAAAAGTATATATCACACATCTGCTTTAAGAGGGGATTTTCTTTTCATTAAGGCATATATGACCCTAAATAATTGTGTCCATGAGCAGGTTCCCTTGAAAAACTCTGGTGGAAAGGAAATAAGACGAAAGAGAATAATGAAATTCCTCAGCTAGAGGGACTAAGGAGGATATTGTCCCTGCAGGTGAATAGAGCGAGCACATGTGTGCAAGCATGCATACAGCGGTATAAGGAGCGCTTTTGTGTGTGTCAAAGCCTCCTGTATGTCCCTCTGTATCGGAGAGATGCGTTTGCACGGCAGGTTATGAAGCCCTCCAGCATCCCCCGGGGTCAAAGGTCACATCGCCGTGCCACTTGGAGACCTCTGCTCTAACGCAGCTCTGCCCCAGGGCCTCTGTTTCTTCTATAAACTGTGTTAGCTTTTCATTTCAGTCCATCCCTCCCTTTCCCTCTCTCTCTCTCTCTCTTCATCCACCACCCCCCTTGCTTCCTCCCTCCCCGCCCCGTCCGCCATATGAGACACATGAACTGTGTCCTCAAAGAGAGAAGGCGAGAGAAGGGAGTGAGGGAGAGAGAGAGCGGGAGGATAATCCCCCTTCTTCCATTGTTACACGCTTTCATCTATTTTTATAAGGCGAAGAGCGAGGGAGTGGAGGGGTGAGAGGAAGGAGGGAGAGAGAGAGAAGGGGCGGGGGGGAGTAAAAATAAGTTCTGGTGGGCCGCGGTAGTCTTGTTGCACCACTGAGAGCACGTGATGCATCTCCACATGGATTTATATGCAGGAGTATGCACGCACGCTCAGACATACTGTACATGCACGCTTCATCATGCACACACACATTTTCCTCAGTTGTCAGTATTGATCCACACCACTTTATATTAAGAAGTAGTTTATTGGCACTTAATTAATCTAGTTGTGAGCGGGTGGGACATATGTCAACAACTATATCTAGTATCTGTATACATATATGCATATGTAAGTTAATGAATGATTGACAACACAGGATGACATAATAAAAACAGTTGTAATCATACGTAATGATAATGATTCACTAGTGCAAATAATGAGTTTTATACATTAAGGCTAACCCAACCCAGGGCTGTCAGCCAAACCTCATGAGCTTCATCAGAAAATGACATAGATGTATTAGAGCTGCCATGATTAGTCAATAAACTGGGTAGTTGCACAATAAAAAGTTCATCTATTAATCATTTAAGTCAGTTTTCAGGTAAAAGTAGCAAATAGTTGATGAATTTGCTGCAGACCAATGAGTTAATTGATTAATTGATAAAGTGACTTACTAACTAACTAATACTTTATCAAGAAATATAATTCATGAATATAATAACTGATTACCCCATGTTTCATATGTATAAAAATATGACAACTGAATTAAATTACATCAACTGTTGATCAATAGTATCTGCTTAGAGCTACATTACATTGTGTTATTGGATGCTGTATCATTCTTTTCAGTATTAGCAGATACAATATGTGTGATATGAGGACAGTGACTATGACCCTGCTGGGTTACACAGCTGCAGTGCAGGAATGTCTCACAGTATATCTTAAGCTGCTGTACCCCCCACATAGCCCACGCAACACACTGATTATCATTAGCTTTCGACATAATGCCTGCAGCAAGCATGCAATTGTTTGCCTGTGTTTTGACAGTTTTACAGCATTTAGCCATGTCTCTGACTCATCAAACCACCCCGATTAAAGACGAACATGATGTCAAATTCCTAAATAATACGACCTAATTGGTATCAATTAGTGGTAGCAGCCGACGCTGCTGGCAGAATCTCTTCCCAGAAGAAATGCCAGTTATACAGCCATGCCTGCTGGAGACGTGGCACAGCAAGCTGTTCTGTAAATAGGCACATGTGGGTGAAAGGGTGGCAAAAGGAAAGCAACAAAACAAGTTTGGCGATTGTTTTGTGTGTTTTTTTGACTAGTTTAAACCCGTGTAAGGGACAAAGTTGTGGGTGGTCAAAAAAATGCACAACGTGAAGTATCAGAAATGTCAGAGGTTAAGCTGCTGGCGGGCCAGATGCCACACATACATAATGTGTATGATAAACAGAGAAAGGGCTAGAACATGCATGTGTCAGCTTGTGCACAAACACAGCCAGAAGAATTGTACACAATTTGCAATTCCTACCTTTAAGGTCAAAAAGAGTGTCACTGCTTATATTCAAACCAAGGCACACACACACACACACACACACATTCAGAAACTCAAGGATATCTCTGACAAACTTTGGCAAACCTTAACTACAACGAAGTCACATTTATGTATATTGGCTGTAAGCAGGTTACATCTGGTTCCAGTTGATTCAGTTGGGTTTGGCAAAGCATGTTCACCACTTGTGCTTTCTCGGAAACTTCTGTAATCGTGTAAATGTAATGTGTTTTATAAGTCAGCGCGGCATTCCTTGTGTGCAAAATGAAATTGCCGGCAAGGTCTTCAGACGTGTGGAAAGAATGTGTTGAGCAGAGATCCAGCTGAGTTATTATGCCTGGATTTGTGCGTATGTGCCTTAACTGTGAGATAGGAGAAGAGGATGGGAGGGGAGTGAGAGACGGTGTTTGCACATAAAGTATAGTATGTTTGGCGAATGCATGAATGAATGCATGAGCAGCCCCAGCATGGTGTCAGCCTACAGAATGTGTGAACACCTGAATGTGTTTTTCTGAATTCTGTTTGTTTGTGCTTTCTCAACAAATTCCCCGAAGTGAGAAAAACATGAAAAAAAAAGACAGAATGCCTTCATTCTTTGGCTTTCTCAGTGTTCCTCTCAGATATGCTCCTGGTGTGAAGTTGGCATGCTGCAACATATGCACATACATACACACGGTTGTCCCTTTACAGTGGTCTTCTTTGGATGCTCAGCCCATGTTCAGGGTTAAAAAAAAAAAAAAAAGCACAAATAAATAAATAAAGACTTGCAGCCAGCAAAGTATGATCACTGGCATCCCTTGCAGCTTTGCCCCTCACATGCTACGGATCTCACGCCGGGAAAGACGCGGCACCCGCTGCGTGCCAGTCCTGCACACCTGATGTTCCAGGCACGCACCAGCGAGCGTAAATTCCTCGCTCGGCGCAACCTGTTTGCCTCATCCTCCTCGCCATCATGCGCGGAATCTTTATCGGGTGTGAGAAAGGAGAGGGAAAAGTTACAAAGTGAAGGAAGCCCCAGGAGGACGAGGAAGGGGTGGGGGTGGGGGTGGTAGGGGTGGAGGGGGAGGAAGGGAAAACAAGCAGAAGACAGAGTGCCTGGGAGGAAAGGAGGGGACAGAGGGAAAGGAGGGAGAGCGGAGGGCGGGAGGCATTGGCTGGGTGCCTTGGAGGTGTTTAATTGTCTTCATTGAAACCCCCCACCCCACAGCAAACGCTTCACCTGACACACATAGCCCAGCCAAGGAGTGATTATATCTTGAGGAAGGTGTGGAAAGGGGGTAAAAAAGAGATGAGGAAAAAGAAAAAGGTGGATTCCAAATTAACAGCTGTCGGAGAAAGTGATTTTATTCCAAACATAACAAATGCCTGTGCCATTTGGAGACAAGCCAAATTGCTAGTCACCGCTTCGTTGCACCTAAAAAGGCACAAAATGCACATGGCAGCATGTATGACTGTAGGCCCTCATTGAAAATACAGTCATGTCTCTGCAGTGCCATGAAAAGCCATTCTGCTTTTCTCTCGCTCTCTCCTACAAGTGCCGGCTCGCGCTTTATCAACTGCGCATCCGAATTTCTGAAAACAATGTAGCAACACAACAGACGACCATCTTTGAAGTGAAAATCCACGCACGTACAGTACTGCCTCGGAAACAATATGGCCGCCTTTACTTGAGTGAGGCTTTTATTGCGAGTACTTCAACGGTAACACCTCTAAGACATGTTTACTGTCGTCTTTTGTGCGTGTAAGAATGGCTCATATTCTGTACATACACAGGACAATATAAGAAGGCAGCACCATTTCCTCTCTCAAACCAAACAGCCATCATGGCAAAGCGATGCTTCCCTGTGTAAACCCAGCTGAATGGCTTTTTTTTTTTTTTTTTTGTCATCTCTGTCAGGAGTGGGTGTCAGTCCGCCTCTAGCTGCACAAAACACCACAGCAACAATTCCATTATCTACGCTCGGACCTTCACAATACAGCGTGTGTGTGTGTGTGTGTGTGTGTGTGTTTGCACTCCGCATACATGTATCAGTTCTTGTTTATTTCTGGCAGTCGCCTCTAGAAGATCTATTGCAGTGAGTGTAATATTACAAGCACAACAATTCTACTCCCATTTTCAAGTCTTTGCAAAAAATCTCCTCTGTAACTTTGTCTCCTCCTCCATTATTACTTAAGTTCATTTAAAGGGTAAGTTCACCCAAAACACAAAAAACATGTCCCTGAAAGTTCTCCCTCTTGCCACATACAACAAAAGGTGAATTAATTTATCCACAGAACAAGCTGTTCTCAGTTGTTAGGGACCACAGTAAAGTCTGAAGATATCTCAGAGGGGGATATGTCAAAACCTAGACAAATAAAACCAGAACTTTCCGAACGGTTAGATACCAATATGTGTAACAGCCTCTTTCAAAATTTGCGTGAACTGGTCCTTTAACAGGAAACTATACATTTGCAATCACTGCTTTCCCCACAGATTCTTTCGGCCCATCTGTTTTCTTGACGAGAGCAGGTATTCTTCCAGTTTAATTGTGTTGGCGTGGCGTGTTGCGGGAGTTAATACTGCGCTGGGTGGGCTTTACAGTTCACGTGTGCCCATGTGGAGAGACAGAGAGGGGAGACAGGGCTGTGGATGTGACACCGGGGTATGATTTGAATACCTGCCTGCTCCGGCTGGGCTGTGATCAATCATCTCTCTGTCAACCGCCACTCCCTACTGGCAACTTCTCCATGCATGTAACCCCCCACCCCACCCCTCCCAAATCCCTCACTTTTTTCCTTCTCTGCCTCCCCCCTGTTTGTTTTCTTTTTTAATATTAATTTCCTCTCTATCTCCCCGTCCAACCTCCCGTCCCTTCGATCCTCCGCTGGGCTCCCATGCAGCCGTGTTACTCATTTACTCTACCTCGCCATGCTTCCCTCTCTCTTTACCTTCCCCCTCAGTGCCTTTTCTCACATCATCTCACCAGGTCCTCTTGTTCTCTCTATCTCCCTTGCTGTCATCTTGCCTGAGGATATCACGAAAAGAAATAAGGGGCGAGGGGGTAAGGGACAGATGGAAGTGAATGAGGACTGCAGGCGCACACAGAATACAAACCCTGCTGTAAGAAGTACAAGCATCCAGTTCTTTTATGCACTTTTTTTTTATAGATGTAACTGATCATTACTGCTTTCATTTCTGTCATGATTTTAATTTTCTTCTAAATGCTGTAGTGTTTTCGCGTTCACACACATGGACTGTGACCTTGGGAAGGCAAAGAGGGCAGCATGTGCAACATGCTGATTGATATGAAGTGCCTTCCGCTGGGCGATTTTTCCTGAACAGCTCTCCGCGGAGTGGTGGCGTGGGCACACTGCACATATACACACACACATGCACACACACTCCCATCTCTCCACCAAGTTTGGGAAATCAGACCTAAGACCCAGCGCCCTTGCTCACGCTCTTGAAATATGAATGGTTTAATTAAAACAAACTCGCTTTGCCATCTAGCTAATTGGGCTCGCCCTAATGAATGAGTTGCACACAAACACACATACACATACACACACACCACTTTTATTATTAACCAGCTAAGCAGCATTCCAGCAGACAGAAAGCAGGAATGAGGAGAAACAACAACAGTGAGTGATCTGGTGAGGTGCTTCTGAGCTGGAAAATGATGCAGAGCCTCTTTGTGCTGAATGAGGAATTTCCTATGAAAGATGGCTAGTGGCACATGAATGTGATGTTTATGAATTAGCATGTATTGCATTTGTTTAACATACATTCCGTGTAAAAAAAAAATGGTGTAATTCCTCCATGTGTCCTATTACTCTTTGTACTTTGAGCTACATGTATATTGTAGAGCTCTGAAGGTGTCTGTACTCATGCGACGTGACTGATAACTGCTGCAATGTGCCCTTGTCTGTCCTAGTCTATTGGGCTAGTAGCCAACACTAAATGATGTTTGAGATCCATGGTGGTACCCCAAAGATTTCTCAGCCGGAGCGACAGGAGAGAAGATAGAGTCTGGTGTGTGTCTGTGTGTGTTTGTTTGCTGTGCTGTGCTGGGGGTAGAGATTGGTTGTCTAGCAGCTAAAGCACAGAAAGCGTGGGAGGCAATATGCGCGTTGATCGGTATGACGTGCTATTACTCTCTTAGAGCTACAATAAATTTACACTATTCATCGTCTTAGCGGCAAGCATAAAAGCGGAATCAGGCGTCAGCCTCTGTGAGATATGCAGTGATGGCGGTGAATAAAAAAGGATTGAGTAAACTGATCGTATCCTCCTGCCTGTTGTTGATCATCGCGAGCATGAATCTGGAAAAAGTGATCCCTTCTCCTGTATTTGTCTTTAAAACTAATTTAAAGGTGGCAGATTACTACACACACTCATGTCCATGCAGAATCTATTAGTATACCTACATTATAGCGTGAACCCTAGCAGCCAACACATATTATTGTCTTATCAACAGGGTTCAATACAAGAGGTGAAGCTAAGTAAAGGTTGTAGATCATTAGCATTTCTCTATAAAAAGCCTGCGTGATTCATGCTATGGATCAAATAGGATAAATCCTTAGCACTGTGACCTACAGCAACAAGCACAGCACACAGCATAGCTACTGATGTACTCAACAATGATATTACATCTTCAGTGCGGGAGCAGTTCTACAGTTCGTGCAGGTGACAGACCTTAAGCACTGCGCACCTGGGCGCCTCACTTGTGATGAAAGGGCATTGTGGAGCGTGTTATTTTGAGGTGTGCCCGGAACTAGCACAGTGAAAAATTTAAATCACTCATCCCCTCTCCCGGGCGATGTGGAGATCAATAATAGAGCACAGGTCTTTGACCCGATAACACCGTGCATCTGGAAGGGCCTCTTTGCCATCCATAACGGCCCTAATGATTGTTTTGACTCCAAACACTCAGCGTTTATGAATATCTGATGAGGCGCTGGGAGGCAACCTTATGAATAAGTGAGGGGCCCAGCTGTGCATCAAAAGATCAAGATAAACAAAGTGCCATAGCTGAGCGATATGTGAGCTACATGCTGTTCAAGCATTATGGTAGGTGATTCTGAAATTCTTGTTCTGAAAAAGCACCAAGTAAAGGCTACAAATTGGATTCTTTGTGCACTGTTCAACTGAACAAACTCAGCAACATTGTAAAGATACAGCAGAATTCTCACTTGAGCTTCTGACAGCAGCTTTGACTGTCTTTCAGTCTACTAAACGAGGTCTATGAAGATGAAACTACAGAGGTCTTGTTTGGTAGATCGTGCAGTGGAATGGGTCAGAATGTGTTGATATTCCCGTGGTGACTAACACTCCTGCTCTGAGTTGGTTCTGGAAGAATCTGTCTTGGATAGAGGTTGTTTTTCCTTTTCTTTTTGGGTCTCCCCATGGAAAGAGTCAACCAATAGAAATAATAAGTTGACCCTGATGTGATGAAGGGGATGAGAGAGAGAACCACGGTCCCTCGGCACATCTGTGAAGGTGGACGGAAAGGGAGACGAGGAGGCGGGAAGCAGAGTGAAAACAGTTTGTATGTATGTGTATGTTGTTGTCTTCTGGCGTTTGCTTAATATTTAGTAAAGTTACCCTGCATTCATGTGTATGTGTGTGTGTGCTGCAGGCCAGACGAGCAGCTGCAGTGAGAGGACGATTGTTCCTGCGCATTGTGAACATCGATTGACAACAATAGGTGGAAGCTGGGAAAAGCGGCGGAATCAAAAAGGGAGACGTTAGCCTTTGTGCGTTTACCTGACACAAAGCGGTAACAATCAAACATGATGAATCAGTACCGTGGTGGATGAAAAACAAAAAATCAAACCCTCGTTTGAAGTTTTCAAACTGACTAATACCTCTGGCAGCAAGGTCCAAGATTCCCATAGTCTTGGGTTTGACCCCTCAACCACAATTGCCTTCCATCACCACACACACATACACACACATATGCTTGCTTCCCCTTTACTCGCTTCCTTCTGGTCTTCCACAGGACAAGAGGGGTCTAAAACAAACTCTCACATGGCCATATCGCTTTGTGAGCGTTAAGCACGCCTGCAGTGCCTGTCTCGCAGTGCCGCCAGCACTGGCGCCCACGGCAAGCCATCTGCTAACTTTTGTTCTCCCTGTTTCCTCATAACACTAATTTTTCAAAAGGCTCAGGCTTCATATAGGTACTGTTGGTGTCTGTATGTGCTCTGGCTACAACACAAGTGGGGCGTAATGACTATAGTTAGCCTCCTCAAGAATGGAAGCGGTTGCCAATATTGCCCTAACCTTAAGATGGTGTTACTTTTACACTTGGGTATAGCTGATGCCGATGCTGATATCCGGAGTGACCTAGCATAAGTGAGCAGAGGGCGCTTGAGTGTCTTCCTCAAGGACACTTTAACAGAAAACACAAAGCTTTCATTTTTCAGGGATTGTATCACCAGGACCCTAGACCAATTACAGTCTCTCAGACCACATAGCGCTCTGCAGACGAACTAAATCCAAGATTATATCACCTCACAGACTCAGAGTACAAGCTCAGAGTTGTATAAATGTAAGATGTGAGATTTAAGTTTGATTTTAGATTAAAAACAATATGTTGAACAAAACAGAGCCCACATTCCCACGTAAACACTGACTTAATCTAGCAGCTGCCTTTCCACACACACACACACATATACTCCACACACACACACCAGTTGACTGATACCGGGTATGACAGCAGCAGGCATGTTGTTTCTTTTGGATGGAGACAGTTCATGGGTGAGCTGTTCGGTTTCTCAACAAATCTCCTCTAAAACTCAGTATACTTCACCTTCACCCCCAAACCCGTGGAAAAATTAACATCCTGTACTGGGCTGAAACCAAAATTGACTGGATTATATTGGCATATATTTTGGGTCAGTGTTCTAATTAATGGTCGGCGTATTTTATGATACATAGGCTTTTTTGGTGTCAGTATTCCATTTTGGATTCACTGGCTTCACTCTTTGTGTTTATTTCTCAAGGTGGATTTGATGTGGCTGATCTAACTGGGTTGACTGCTGTTGCTGTCCCTGTCCAATTACTTTAAACGAGACCAAATTGAAATGGGGCTTTTAACTGGGTCTAATTTGGCCAGTAAATGGACACCTATTGTTTGAGAATTCGATTTTAAATATCCTCAGGTAGCCCCTATCAGCTCAAAAGTTTTTCAATCCCTTTTTAATCTACATTAAAGCCAGAATTCGAAAGGTCATTATGGACACCTGTATAACGCTACCTGTTATTTGATGTGCACATCTGTCTGGTTTGCCCAATTATATAAAGGCGTCACATTAGCATACTAAGAGCATTTAACCCACTCAGATGTAATGTCCAAGCTTCACCTTGTGGACACAGTGGAAGATTGTATTGACTACACTGATCTGACCTGAGTTAAGACATCATCTGGCAAACAACTCCATCTAAAAAGGAGGATGTGAATCTTTAGCCATTTGAATATCCTTATCCTAAGCTGCGATGGGAAAGCCTCTGCATAGGCTTAGCACTCAGACAGCTCTCCTCCTTGTTAAGCGCCGCCTCAGACTCGAGACTATAGATGGATATTACCCCCCATCTCTCCTCACACCCAGATACACACACACACACACATACACACACTCCACCGCATATTTTGGCCTTGGTAGGAAACCCCAAGCTCATACTAGCTGTGGAAAAGTTTCTGCAAAGGAAGATACAGCACTGTACCAAAGGGACTGCTTTTTTTTTTTTTCTTTTTTTTTTTTTTTACAATAGGCTCTTTCCATTGCTCCCTCCTCCCTCTAGGCTGCAGTCTTTTTTACGGCTACAACCCTCACAGACATCAATTTCTACCTCCCGAATTGAACCGGTAAGACTCTTTCATAGGGCCTCAAATAGCGCACATTACAAATCAACACAGGAGCTATCTGTTTGAATTTAAACTATTAGGTTGGTATCAACCCCGTTGTTTCACCTCTTGTACTTTCGCCAAAGAACAGAAGACCTTATAGATAATCCTATCTGATCAGAAAGCTGAAACAAGGCACTGAGTGAAATTCAATGGAATCGAAAATTAAAAATAATGCAGACTAAGGAGAAAAAAAGTCTGAATGTTGTTGATCTAAAGAATATATTTGCATATAGCACCTTTAGACAATTAAGCCTACTGTTTCTGAGACACAGCTATAGGTTTTATAGGCTTTATAATAAATCCCAGACCTACGTCTCCCATACGATGCACACTGGTGGAAGGGCTTTGCTTTAATAAAAGATGCAGCAGCTACTGCATCACGACTGCCACCATATCACACCCAGTAGCTTACAAAACTAACCAATGCCAAAAATCATCAAATCGCGCCTGAAGAATCACGAACAAGAAAGGAGATAACCTCACGTTCCTGCGTGTTTGTAGGACTGTCTACCATCAGGCGTGCCTAACGTGAATACTCTACCGACGTATGTGAAGTGTGTGTTTCCTGTATCTTCGCGTTTCTTAATCTCCTTTCAGTGTTTGCCCCTACCATTTTCCATGTGCTCTGCCTCACCGACACTGCCATCCGGCGTTGTCCTCGTAGCTGTCCTCCAGGTAGGAGGCACCCAGCGGGGGCCTGTGAACTCTGCTGCTGGGCGTCTCCATTTCGTCAGGCGCTGTCGTAGCAGCTCTGCAGCGATCCCTGCTGGTGAGGTCCTGGGGCTGGCTCACCACCCGAGAAAGGTCACTTTCGTGAAAAACGGCTACAAGAAGAAACAAGCGGCCAGGGGTCACTATAAAAGGGACTGTTTTACTTTTTGTTTGTTTATTTTCTTTTATTCTTAGAGGCGTCAGCTAGGGTTGGAGTCGTCTGGACTTTCAGGAGAAGGTTCGGAGTCAGGATGGTAGAAAATAGATAAGAAAAAGGTAAAAATAAAGGAAGCTATACTTATTTGGAGGAGTCGGGCGCAGAAATTAATGCTAGCTAGATTTTTAAAGAACACAACTAATAAGGTACACTTGCACGGCTAATTGTCATCTCCAGAAATAAGACACAAAACCTCATCTGCTCTATCACAACAATAACAAAGACCTTTTTATCACCACTTGTTTGTTTTACCTGAAAGAGGACGAGTGAAGCCTCATTTAGCTCAGCAGGAGGTCTGGTTGTGACATAGGCGAGCGCAAAGCAAGAGCAAGTTCACAAACAGGCATTACTGCATGCGAGCGCGTGGGTTCACAGCGTCAATATGTACCAGCCACGCTTAAACACATTGTTAGACAGCATCCTCGTTAAACAGTAACAGAGCATGTCACTGAAGTGAGGCCTGCTCTCTCTCTCTCACTGTCTCCTCTAGCCGTTTCTCTCTACATCCTCTCAATCCCTGTCTCAATTAACAAAGGTAATATTAGAAGAAGGGGGTGGGGGTAGATGAGCGGGAGAATGAGCATGGGGCGAGGAATGAAAAGACCAGGCTTAGTCATTACCAGGAATAAATAGCAACAAATGGCTAATGCCATTCGATGATGAATACAAACACAGTCAGGAAGGCTCGCCTTTATGCATGCATCCCTCTCTCACTTGCCCTCTGGTGGACCTCATCACTTCCTCATGTTGTCTTCCTCTTCTGCTTTTGTCCCCCATCCTCCCTCGTTTCCTTGTTCCATCATGAGTATATTAAACAGGACGAGGCCCGTACTCAAACATTTTGCCTTCTCTTTCCCATTTATCCCTCAGTTGTCTCACCTGATGAGATCAAATCGGTTATCAAGCGCCTGTGATTGGTAACCCCGTCTCTCTCTCTAATTATGCGATCTGTCCGCCAAACCCGTCTCCCCTGTCGTTTGATCGCCCTGAGAGACAGGCGTCAAAACATCACGTCAAGCTCTTATCTTGTCAACAGATATTTTGGTATGTGTGAACATCTTTACAGAAAGAGTGACAAATGAAAGCGCCAAACACACAATACACACACAGAGATGTAGGGAACATTCCTCAGCCAAGTGCTGACAGGTCACCTCAGAAGGTGAACCTCTTTGTTATTTATCCCAAGACACTTATTGTAAGCACCTCTGAATCTCTATGAGGCTTTACTGTAGAGATTCTCTTGCAGTAATAGAAATTTCCACAAGCCACTGGGAAAAATGGGCTTCCTTTCTCTCTGCATGTGAGGAGTATTATTATTGTGGAATTTGCATTTATTGTTATTTCCTCCTGCTTCTTTCTCTGGCTGGCTGGCTAACACAGCAATCTTGGCAATAAATCATGTTTCCATGTATTACAATCAACACTCAACAAATGAATTGGTATAAATATTCATACAAATTTCACTTGGATAGTCAAACATTTGTTGCATAATTAAAATCGAGACCAAGAACTACTCTCTAAGTGTAATAACACTTGAAGAGATATTAAGATAAATGGCCGTGTTGGTTTTATGTTTTGTTTGTTTGTTTGTGATTTTCCTGCTTGTTTGGTGTGAGGTGTGGATTAACAAGTCCCACAGCTTGTGTGTGGTCGAGAAAGAAAAGGGGAAAAAAGTACTTTTGTCTGTATCAGATTTGAGTGAGTGCCACATACTCCTTGGGCAACCACGGTGTTCTAAATACAAAATTCGACAACTGTTGCTAATGAATTCTTCATGAGACCGCTGCAAAGAAAAGTAACGCGAACAGCGCACTGAGGAAATTGAGTTTGGGAGAGAGAAAAAGAAGCTGACGGGAAGGAAAAAAAAAAGTTAAATGAACAAATGATTTTATTCCCTGAATTTCCTCTTATTTTCCTGGAGGCCGAGATAGAAGAGGAGGAAAAAAAAAAAAAAAAAAGCTAATTTGTTTGCAGACCAGAAATGGAGTTCATGCAGAGATCTTGGAGGCTTTGGATTAGAATCTGCAGAACCACAGTCTACCTAGCGACCTTCGCTCCCTTCGTTTCTGTATGCTAAATAAATGAATAAAATAAAGTGATTCTTTTTAGTCATATTTCCCTTATATTTGTGTGTGTGTGTGTGTGTGTGTGTGTGTGTGTGTGTGTGTGCGGCAGCGCTGCGTCTAAATAATATGTCTCTCAGTAGTGGCGGGGAAGAAAAAGAATCGTCAATGCCATGTGAAATTACATGGCCTTATGGTTTGTCTAACCGATCTCTTTTTCTATCTCCCTCTCTCTCAAGTATTCATAGGGAGGACAATTTGGGAGGGGTTGTCCACATGGCCCCGACCACAGGAGGAAAATTAACAAAATTATCTGCCATGCACACACACGATTGGGGTTTGGCTGACAGGGGTATTGCTGCGAAGATGCTGTGCATGAGTGACAGCAGGAGATTTTACACTGTGAAATAAAAACAGGCTGTGGGTGTTACAGTGGGCGTTCCCACTGCTGTCTATCCGTGCTGTCGTGTAGCTGAGAGTTGGCCCCTCCCCCTCCTCTCGCCAGACACTGGCCCCATTTTCCAGACCAGTGAATTTGTTAAGCCTGTCCGTGTACATACCTTTAATGCCGGCCCCTCCCCTCTACCTCCTGCCTGACCTCCCGCCTCATGGTCCCACTCGGCTGCCAATCAATTAGCCAGTGACCAAATCAGAAACACACACATATACAACAAGCGAAATGCCATGACCCTGATCTCATTTCAATTTTACACTTACACACAAGCATGAAGTGGTTTCTTCCTAGCCTTTCTAAATGTATGGACTTCGTATAAGAAAAAGTTTGCTTTATCTTTACCAAATCTTGGGGACCCTTTTCAGAGTCGCTGACAGCAACAGAGGGCCTCTTTGCAGAAGCAGCCCTGTGATTGAAAGCCAGCTCGACAGCCCGCGGGTGATTAGGCAGAATCTGTCATCCCGAAAAAATGAGCAACGCCAAACAAAAAGCGCAGATTTTTATTACAGGGTTGGGGGGCTCATGAACCTCCAGCCCTGTTTCCTGGGATGCTAGGGAAAACATGGGGCTTGCAGGCAGGCGGGCCAATGAAAACAGGGGCGTGCGCCCGTGTCAATAATCGCGACCTCTTGGATTTGATTTTCATTTCCTCCTCCCTCAGACTAACGTCAAGCCGCTGCTCAAGCACAGCAGCCTTAATGTTTTGTGTCTCCAAGCAAACCTTGGATAGGTGACACATTGTTTAAGTAGAGCACTCTGCCTTTGCATGACTTGCTCTGATTAATGACACCAGTTGAGCGCAGTCAGACATTACTCAGGGCTATACAGTAGCTTTAATATCAACGCTCTCATTATCGAATCTCAATCAGCATCATAATGTCAGTCATTAATGCTTATGCTGCAGTACATATACAGAACACACAATGACTGTGACTGTGTTTATATTCCTCCTCCTGAGGTTGACTTTTGAACCCGTCCTCTCTGGGCGCCTGGATTTATAATCAAGCCGCAACTAATGACCTCTGGAAGGTAAGGAGGATAATGGAAGCGGTGGGGGCCCGGTGGAGAAAACACAGTGTGTGTAATGTCAGCTGTAAATACCTTTGTGGATGGCAGTGACCCACTACCGTGAACCACAGGAAGTAATTGTGGCTAGAGCCCAGACTCAGGGCGAGGGAGCAAACATAAACTGCAGAGCCAGTGTCTTATTGCAGCCGACCGAGAAAGATGGAGGATCCGGAGGAGGAAGTATGAGTAAGTGAGATGAAGAGGAAGATAAAGAGGCCGGTGGAACATGGGAGGAGGTGGATTGGGAGGTGGGGGGCAAAGAGAAGGGAGTGACACATGGTATAGCCTTGATTGCCAAAAGTGCCAGTCGGTAATTAAAGCCATGTTTCATTTTAATAGGCATCCAGACAGTGACCTGTGATCGCCATCCTGAGACATGCGAAAGCGCCAAATAGCCATGGTACACCAAACAACGTACTTGCTGGGATCTTTAATTGAAAGCTTAACCCAATCATGACGCTTCGCTTTGCTTGGAGCTCCGACACAGGTGGCTCGAATGTAGTTAGTACTGTGAATTAAAGAGATACGCCGATGTTAGGCGATAAATGGGACAAATGCCCTCGGTGAATGTCTGACTGGAAATCTGGTGGAATCTGATCCAGGTGGGTTGAGTTCTGTTTGAGTGCTGCTCAGTTGCATAATTACTATGTTACAGGGCTCAACTAAGAGCGGGGAATGCGATGCCGTGCAGCCTCGATGATCAAAACAAGAGGAATGTGGATGGTCTCTCAGGTGTGTTAGACCCCCCCCTTTCACTTTCCTCTATGAGTGACCAGGATTTTTCAAAGGGTTCTGGACAGGGCTGGGTAAGTTGTGGGAATGCTTGTGCGGAGCAGTTGGCTGCAGCTTTGTTGGTGCCGCCTGCACACAGTCTCAGGTATCGTGTTTCTATCTGACTGATAGCTTTGGCCCTGTCAAAGCTCAGTGGCTCCTCTTACTTCTTCAAGTCCAACCCCACTCCCTCCTCCCCACTTTCTGAAAACTTGCTCCTCCGCACACCATTCCTCCCAGGTCCTCTTTCCCAGAAAAAAAAAAGGCAGGAGAAACTGGGGTAACGTTTCCAAAAGAACACCCAAGACTCCAGGAGGAAAGAAGAAACAAAGTCAAGATAAAGAGGCTCCCTCGAGTTCAGCGTCTGATTTTTCCTGCATTATCTTCAGGTCAACAAGATGCAGGTGTGTTTTTTCCCTTCTTCTCTTTCCTTCTTGTTCTGTCCACAGGTTGAAAAAAAGTTGTTTTTCCATCCTTTTAGACAGCCCAGCTTACAAAGGGCATCCAGCTGCCCAGCTTCCTCACCTTAACTCGCACAATAATGGGTATGAAAATAGAGATGGAGGTAGATGGATCAGATTGACAGATCTGAGCGCCTATCTCATTTGAAATTCGCCCGGGCTTCAAGGGTCTGAAGTCAATGAAGCTTGATAATAACATTTTTAAACACCTTTAAAATACTTTTAATACAGGAGGTGCAGGCGTTGCCAGGCAACACAGCGCACACTCTCGTTAGAGTTGATAGCGCCATTAGCACTCTCTTGTCGATCTTTGAAATGGTAAAGTACTTTTTTTTTTTCTTTTTTTTTTTTTTTACCATGTGGCGTTTGTGATCCAACAGCACACCAATCAATTGCATGTCCTTGATTGCTTGTCTGCCTGGCATTCCCTTGAGTCTTTACTGACCGCTATTGCACTCTTTGGCAGAAGAAATAGCTGTATAAATATATGTGTCAGCAAGACAGGACCATTCAATGAATCCAAAAGACAGCAGGAAACCAAAACATGAACTCTGATGCTGCCCGACTATTGTGTGGTTGGGGTTGTGCCATAAAATAAAAAAAAATTGTTACTAAGCACAAGAGAGGTCCCTCGAAGAAGAACTCTGTGGGATAAATTCTTAGTCTCCAGAGCTCACTTGGGAACCACTTTGGATTGAGAGAAAAGGAAGTGGGAATTGAAGTTGGGACTTCAAAAAAAAAAAAGATGCAAAAGTTGGAAGAGTATAAAAAAATGAGGCTAGGGAAAAGGGGAAAGAAAAGGAAGGGAAATGGATGATAAGGCGAAGCGAGTAGTCCTCCATCCCAAACTCCATTTTCTCCCCCTTCAGTCTTTCTTTTTTCCAATGTGTTTGGAATGCCCTTTGGAAGGCGCCACAGCTAGCAGTTTCCCATTAGCATACACCCGATGCGCTGGCCGGAGAACAGACCCATGGGAAGAAAAAAAAACAGAGGCGTGAAAAGGAGAGAGAGGAAAAAAAGAAAGATCACACATGGTTACTTTCTTAAGTCTAGGCTAAACTTTTAATTGCTCTTCAAGTAGCGGATTTAGGCCACTGGTGAAACAGAGATACTATTCTGGGGATGCGTTTGAACATCTTCCAAGAGCTTAGCCCAACCCCTGACCTACTCTGAATAACCCAAAAAAAAAAAGAGAAGTGCCTCTTTTTTTTCCTTTTCCTAGTTGATGGGGTGGGGTGGGGGTGTGGGGTTGGGGGGGGTGGTGGTGTTGGTGGCAGTAAGTTAGAGTTCAAGCGGCAAATAACACCCTTTGTGAGATTCTGCTGCCTTTCTGCTGGGCTGCAGGAGCACTAGCATAGAAACCCTGTCATGTAACTGATATGCAGGCTAAAAGGACATTAAGGGGATAAATGGCTTCAAACTCGCAAAGGGAAGGTTTGTCATCATCAATACCTAATGTATTTACGTTTACGCTGTGGTAAATTTCTTGCAGTTCAAGCGGCTGTCAATATGGTGTGTACATCCTCTCATTATATGAATGGATAGAGGCCTTCTCTGTATGCATGTAACTAGAGCACTTCACTACTGACACAGGCGCTGAACACTGGGAATGGTGTCAGCAAACCCTCTGACCTAGTGTTCCTTACATAGAGTCTGTGAAAATCTTGAGATCGCATTTCCCGCTTTTTTTTTTTCTTCAGTCCTTGTTTATGCGTGACAGCTGAATGGCACTTTCCTCACTGGCGTGTGCGTGAGGATGTCTTGTGCCATGCTCGTATCAGGTAATCGCTCCTCTGCGCTCTCAGGCGTCACGCGAGGTGCCTCTTGTCTATCTATGAGTGTATGTGTGTGAGTGTGTGTCATGTCTTTGGCATTGTCATGTCATTTACATGTCACTCTGCACCCAAATAACAGGTTCCCAGTTCTGGCGTTGGTTGGGTGCAGTGGTGGTGGTGGTGGGTGGGGGGGTCTAGGTGTTGTGTGTGTGTGTGTGTGTGGGAGGGGGATCCATCACAGCACTGGCATCACTGTGTCTGACCATCGGCCTACTACTGTCAGTTTGCGATGAGTCTGGGAGGGGGGAGGTGGAATGACGCTAACGTTAGCTTATTGTGACACGAGACCTGGGTGTCAGCAGAAAGCATGACACGGCATCAGCAGAGGCCCCCACCACCACCACCACCCTGGAGTCGGAGCACCGAAAGCAGCCAAATGCCAGAGCTGAGCATTTGCCGCCATCACGAATATCAAGCAGCAGCTCTTTTTTTTTTTTTTTGCTAACCTGTCCCACGCAAGTACAGATGGATGGAAGATTTGGGAGAATGCTATATCTAAAGAAATGAATGTCACCACAGAGAGAGCGGGGAAAATGCAGCGATATGATCTACGGGGATAGACAGATTGGGGAGAGAGGGATAAAGAAAGACAAAGACCGTGATAAGGGAGGGAGAAAGAGACAGTGTAGAGGCTTTAACAAGGCTGATAAATGATTCTTTATTTACCATCCTGAGTCACTGATGACAGATAACCTGCATTTAGGGGATCAGGGCTGCCATCCAAACAGGCAAAAGAGAGAGGAGAGAGATAGATTGGGGGAGGTTAGAGAGCATATCCAGCTTATCCGCTAATGAGGCGTTCTATTTGAGTATGATCATGCGGGCATGTATCATTCATGTGGGATAAGTAGTGTGTGTCTCCTTGTGTAGCGCTTGGTCTTTGTGAGTGTGTGTGTGTGCGCGTGTGCCTGTGTGTGTGTCCTCATGTCATCTTTAGAGACATCCACACTTCTCATTTCATTGGATGGTACCACCAGGTGGCGCGTCTTTGCCTTGATGAAATGAACGTCAACTGCATGTCCTGATCATATCACTTACACACACAGATAGACACATAGACACACACACACACACACACTTCCCTTACAGGTCCCATCCACCACCTGTTCCTGACAACAGAAGCATGGGACAATTACAATCCAAACAATTATGAAAACAATTATTACAAATGAGTAATTAAACCCTAATGTCAGGATAAATAAACTGACGGCGAGAAGGGAGAGGATGAAGGAGGATGGAAAAAAGCCCAGAGCAGCGGGGAAGGAATGAATAAAAGCGGTGGGACAGGGAAGGAGGTGAAAAGAGATGTGTGCAGTCGCTAACATGCCACACTCTGCTGGCGCAACATGAGGATTATAAGAAATGGAGCGGCTTCACACACACGTAAACACACGCATTTAACAGAGCTCGTAACTTGCCGTGGTAGATATTTCTCCCTCTCTGTCATGTTCCTCCATCCCTCCATCCTCGTTCATCATCTCAACTCCGGGCCTCCTTATCTCCCAACTTCTCCTCCCTCCTCCTCCCCACTATCTTCGTCTCCGTCACTCTCGCCCCGCTCCCCTCTCTCTCCCTCTCTCTTCCTCTCTCTCTCCCTCTCCCTACCTCGCTATCTTTGTCGAGATCACGCAAGGTCAAACCTCCCCGACGTTTGATGGATGAAAATGGAATTAAGATGAAAGCACACTTTCAGATAATGAAGATATGCAGCGGGAGATTAGGAAGCTGGGGAGGCTGCCGAGGTGCCGACCAAATTAATATTGAAATTTATGTGTGTTTGGCTCGAGCCCACACAATCCCCATGTGTTATTTTCACTGACGGGGGTGGGGGGCCAAAGTGGAAAACATAACAAAAAATTTTAATAGCATTTCGGGAGGGGGAGTGGAAAAGTGGAAAGGCAGTATTCATTTTGTCTGACGTAGGAATTCACAATGGAGTAGCACAGCCACAGCCATTCAGGAGCAGAGGAGGTTTTGTGTTGGAAACATTAAACATGCACAGCTGTGGGGGCTTTGTGTGTGGCGTTCAAAGACGAAATATCTTAAGTTTGCGTCTGATGTTTAAAGGCAGGAGAGGTTGTGTTCTCGCCTAGGTGTGTGCGAAAAGCATGTTTGCATATTGACATGTGCCTATTGGGATATTTGCATTGGCTTTGAAAGGCGCACGATCTGCTTTACAAAAAAAGTGACATGGGCGCGAGCACGCGTCTCACAATCCAATCTCCTCCCCCCATCTCGGCAGTTCTAAAGGGCTGGATCAGTGTATGTGTGTTTGAGGAGCGTGTTACAGAAGATAGGCGAAAGGGATAAGGCCTTCCCGTGCCTCAGAAGGCATCAAAGACAGGCAGTCTATCAAGGCCGCGTATCACTGTCTGATGACGGCGATATGCACACTAATCCGCATGTAAAATAGTCCTCTCCTCCAAGGCACTTCTTCGAGTGCACTTAGCTAACAGTCTCTCTCCTCTCTCCCTGATCCTTTCCTCATGCTTGCCTTCTTCTTTGACACAATCCCCAGTGAAGGGAAAGAAAAAGAAAAAGAAAAAAAAAAAGCCTGGAAAGATCCACAATGTGCTCTTAAGGTCTCATTTTCAG
Organism: Lates japonicus; assembly: GCA_033238685.1. Lineage (NCBI taxonomy): Eukaryota > Metazoa > Chordata > Actinopteri > Centropomidae > Lates > Lates japonicus. The sequence continues at coordinate 182,871 of BRZM01001378.1, read as the reverse complement.
CTCCAGCCCTATTAGATCTCATTACTCAGATGTTGACTGGGCAGCCATTTTGGGGCAGCTAATGGGAAATTTGATAATGGCGTCAGGTTGTTTTGGTCCCCACTGTCACAGCTCTCTAGCTCTGTGCTCTGCAGTGCCACTTTGTTAAAAGAGGGGGGGCATGGCATGGGAATGTCAGAGAAAAAAAAAACACAATTAACAGTGCAGCTTGTTTGTTCCCTCTGGTGTTTCTGCCCAATAAGTCAAAAATAATGCAAAAAAACATTGGAGGGGGAATACAAAAGAAATTCATGCATGGTTCAATTTGGCCCTGTTTTTGTCCTCTCTAAGCTGCAAGCTGTTCCCCCTTATTGAATAAGAAGGAGGAAAAAAAACGTGGTCAGGTTACATAGGAGATTGCCAACAATGAAGTTCTTTGTTAAGACATTAAGTTAACAGGCAGAATGCAGAAAATATTATCTTTTTTTTCTGACTTAGCCAAAGGTTACAGGGAGGTCAAACAGGCATAATTACTGGACACCTGTGCCTGCTCTCCACTGAGCGCCGTACCAGTGTACCAATGCCCCTGTGCCATCAATCCCCCGCCTACAAGTATGTGTGTGTAAGTGTGTGTGTTTCACCTATCACCTTACCGGCAGCTGGCATCCAAGGAATAAAAGAATTGTCAGTGAGATGGCCAGCGGAGGCAGAGGATGAAGGAGGATAGTGGGTGGGAGAGTGGCGGCGGCGGCGTCGGCGGCTGTGCGCGGGGCCAGCAGATGGAATGGATCCTGTGTCACGTTGAGCCCCCTCACCCCACACACACACACACACCCACACACACATTGCAGGTGAAAGCACCTAACTGTATTCGTGACCCCCCACACTGCCTCCCCCTCCTCCCTGTACTTCTACGCAAGAGAAGGATAGAAATGAGAGGACGGAGGGGGAGGGCAACTTTGAGGGAGAACAGAGGAAGAATGGCCGCTATTGAGGTAACCTAAGCTACCGGAGAAAGATAGCACGCCATGTGGACATACCACACAAACATGTACACAGTCTCTGCAGTGACAGCGCCCGTTCTGCTCACTGACTCCATGAAGGAGCTGGTGGTGGTGGTGGTGGTTGTGGAGTGTGTGTGTGTGGCGGCGGTGGCAGCAGGGGAGAGGGGGGAGTCAATGACACCGAGATGGTTATTGATTTAAAGTGACATCGGCGTAGCAGGTAGTAGTGACGAGCGCTAAGGACGGCACTGTGCGCATCACGTGCAGCAGCATCATCAAGGATCTATGATGGCGGATCAATAATGAGCTGAAGTCAGGTGGTGATATGTGTGTTTGGGATAGCATAGATAGGCTTTCCTCTGCGTCCTTGTAGTTTTCAGGAGGAACAGAAGAAGGATCACGGTTCTCTGCCTGCACTCGCCAATTTTTTCCCCACTCTCATTTCCCTTTCTCTTTCTCCTCTGTCACCCCAGCCACAACAGAACTGCTTGGAAAAAAAACAAAAAAACAACCTGACATCAAAACTCAAGGCCAGAATTGAGGCTGTCACATAAAAAGACAAAACATCCATTTAATTTGAGCTCGTATTACATTGCCATTTTCTCTCGCTTTGATCTAAGAACAATGGCCAGGATTCGCCTCAGACTGGGCTGTTTCCAAACCTTTTTCTCCGCTCAGCTGTACACCTTAGTTTCTGCCGAACAGGTTTTCTCCCCATTCACCGCTTCATAAAGCAAAAGCCAACTGCTGCCAGCACAGCACCCCACCGCACTAATGATGGCCCTCATCAGGCTGGCTAATTTAACCCCCAGTGTAAATTGAGAGGTAGGGGTCATGGAGGGGAGTGAGATGGGGGGGCTGCAATTCATCTAAAGCTGAAGCAGCTTGAGCTTAAAACGATAATCAGTTCTCTAAAGTAAAAAAAAAGCTGTCTGGCCCACATTTCTACTATGCTAACAAGAAAATTGGGTGTGTTTTTATTTATCTGCAGTGCATTAATATAATTTAGGGCATTGGAAGAGTTGTTATTTAGAGGCTGGTTTCAGTTATTCCCCACGTATTTTACTTTGCGCGCCCCCTGCCTTCCCACTGTGCCTGTCCTCTTCTTATTGGAATGAAAAGCAGGTCAGACACAGATGACAACTCAATAGGCAGTATAATAAAAAGCTAAAACAGAGTGGTGGTCATAGTTGTTAGCATACAGCATAATACCACCATGAGGCAGATGATAATCTGTCTCTGAGGAGTTATCTCAGGTGTTGAAAACCGCATGCTGCTTTTTATAGTAGTATAGTAAACTGATATCACGCTCCCAAAGGGTGGGGTTTGAAAGAGGTGGGGGTGGCGGTCCCTTTCCCAGATGCATACATGAGTCTCAGCGGTACATCATGGGTATTATAATATAGTGCTGACGACAGTTGCTGTCGCTGTAAAAACACAGCAAACATCATCTATGTCTTTTCTGAAACGGCGCAGATCCTACAAAACAACGCTGATGTTGTTTTTGCAGAAGTTGTCAAGCTGTCGTCAAGGAGTCATAGTATGTTTTTTTTTCTTCCCCCTATCCGACATGTGCCAGGTATCAGCCCATCCAGATGTGATCATCACCATTAGCGAGTTTGTTTTTTCAGCACCAACAACTTTTCATTTCTCATCCATCTGTCAAGAATATTACCCACCAAGTCATCCATCACACTCAATCCACTCCCTAATTCTCACATCTCTCGCTCCGCTTATCTTGATACTTTCGGAGCTGAGGCGTAATGCTAACAAGGCGGAGGGAAGACGAATGGCTTGTTGGGTCGTAAATCCACAGATGAGGTGAGCAGTGTGTTTCGCGTTACTGCTTTAATGCCATGTTAGACCTTGGTAGGAACTTTTCGGTGCCTTCGCACTCACATGCGTAAGCGCACACACACGAACAAAGGTCCCTGTCATCCTTCCCTCTCTCCACTAATGAGTTCCATTTCATTCCCACATTCCTTTACACGACCCTATCAACCTCAGCCGTGTTGAGTTGCAATGCCACCATCCTCCCTGCCTCCTCCTTCTCTCTCTCTCTCTCTCTCTCTATACAACGCGCCTTCCAGTGCAGCTGATCTCCGTCAAGCCCTACAATCTAGTTAATATTTCATCAAGTGGGGAATTTCACATCTGTAGGTCACATTCTGGGCTCCGGCAATTAGAAACTCAAACAGCGACCTAGTGTGCTTCTTTAATTCTCCTTCTTCTTCTCCTCAGCCTTCTGCGCACCTTTTTTTTCCCTTATCTTTTTTTTTTCAAAGGGAATTAACAAGTTGAAATTAATTTGAGCCCTTGCTGCTCAAGTCCTCACGGCGCAATCACCAGGAGTGTCCGAGAGCAGGCGCAGGGAGGGTGAGAAGGAGGAGGGAAGAGGAGGAGGAGGAATGTGGTGTTGGTGGTGGTTGATGAGGGAGATAGAGAGAGAGAGAGGGAAGAACGAGATCTCAAAGAGACCACCCAAATCCACATTAATAAAATAACATTCCGGGTTTTTAAAGTGTTGCGCGGCTAAATGAGAAGCGACCGCAGTCATTTGCTGGGTACAGATTCTCTTTGGTCTTGGACAAATCCCTCGTTTAGGAAACTGGAGGACATGATATCTCGGCAGTTTGCTGGGGACACAATGAAGTGGAAAGCATGGCTAATTCTCGTAGCATTTTGTGTGATTTGGAGAATTAAATATTTTATTGTGCAGAGATAAATGTGTTCTGTTTTAATAATGATTTTGTGCACGCGCCTTCTCCTTTTGTTGCGTGTAATTACATGTGCTCACTAAAGGACATCTGTGTCGGCGCATTAAGTGTTTGTTGTGTTGTGTGGGTCTTAAATGTGTGCTAGATTCCTTGGGTTTACCCTAGATACAGTATCTGAACTGGATTAACAATGCCTCACTCATTGCAAGACCTTTTGATTAACCCCCTCCCTGCCTATGTCTATCAGCATTAGGAGGCTTAACAATAGGGATGCCTGGTCTCTGTCCTCTTTGCATCCACGATAAAGCTGGGACAAGATGGTGTTAGCGGTGAGTTAACGTAAGGGAGGTGAGGTCGGGGGGGGGCTCTTTGCCATTCGGAATAGTTGTGTAATTCAAATGTAGGACTCGATAAGAGATGTGATCAATGAGCAATTTGCTGTTGTTTCCACTAGGAAGTCACCGCAGCTGCTGTAGAATGGATTTAAATAGATCACTGGGCCTTTATCTGCTTAAGATACTGAGTAGAGTTTAAATAAACACAGATAAGGGATCATCATGCTCTTATAGACCACTAAACAATAAACAATGCTCTGTTTAACGTGACCGTTGGGCACTGACACAGGTCGGGAGTATGTCTCTGCCGCCGATTTGAGACCAGTGATTATTAGCAATGACCATTCAGAGCCTGACCCGCGGTGCACTCTAATACATGACCCTGTGACATTCCTGTCTGCCAGCGTGCTCGGAGCTAATATGTATTGATCGTTTGTTGGGGAAGGGAGTGTGTGGAGAGACTGAGAAAAAGATATGGATGGAATTAATGTTAAAATTTGACCAAAAAAAAAAAAAAAATCACTCTGGCAACCACAGGTCCCTGCTGGGCTAATTTAAGCAGGCAAACAAGAGAGGCAGCCCAGCAATCTGGCAAAATAAAAACCAATGCTCCCCGCTGCAGCCAGATAACCAAGGCCATCACACAGAGAAATGGCGAAAATCCACCAAATATTTCTCTGAGTTACAGTCTCAACAAAACCTTATAATTCAGCACAGTATTAAAATGACAGAGCAGGGCGTTCACCTTCTTTTTCTTTTTTTGTATTTTTTGGTAGGGCACAGGTCGACTCCAGATGAAACTTTGATACGAGCACGTTATGAGATGCAAAAGAGAAGACACACCCATCCCACACGCAGCCCAGATCTGTCCATCAGCCGCGCATTTAGCCAACCTGCAAAACTGCCCCAATCAACACAAGAAGCCGAGGCTTGTCAGTCACACATTAGCAGCCAAGTCACCACAAGGCAGAGGAGGAGATGAGGCTGAATGCTTATTAGTGGCTGTGAAATCTTAGCCCCAAAGCTCCTCTAGCATTCACAGGCTTCAGTCAGAAAGCAACCATTGCCTTTTCTTTAAGAGGATTTTTTTTTTCCCCAGCATTTTCTGTGTCTCACAAAATTATACAGGACGTAGCAGAGAAGCAGTATTATGTCCAGAAACCTGAAGTTGGAAGCACACAGATATCTCCCACTAACTGCTACTATAAGCATTAGAGAGGAAGTAGTTTGATGTAGCATGTTTTCAGAGATTAGGAGGCTTGTCTTTATCCCACGCAAGTTTACTCAGTGCGCTGGAGGAATGCTGTTTGGTTGTATAGACTCTGACCATCGACTGAGAACATTCACTGTACATTTAAAATACACATTTAAAGTCAGTGAATGGAAATTGCTGGTATAGTTCACCTCCCACAAGGTTGATAAGCTGCAGTAAAGCTTTTGATTTCTGATGTTGTGTCCCCCCCCCCAATAAAAGCCTGTTCCTCTCTTTCCATCTCCCAGCTGTGTATTGCAATCTGACCCTTAAAATCCTAAAAAAATATATAAAAAATTAGCTTGGACAGCTCAGAAACCAGCCACTTAGCATATATACACACACACACACACAAGCGGAGATCTTTAGAAAGAGCCCACACACACACACAAACATTCATACATTTATAAACGCACACACACACACTCCCACACACAAAAAAACACCACGAAGGCCGATGGACGTGGCGTTTAAATGGATGTGACATTAAAACAGGCAGCCCCGTTCTGTTCAGATTGAGGCTGGTCCAGGATCACTCTCCCCTGTGTTTTTTTTTTTTTCCTCTCGCTTTCCAGTGCCATCAATGTTGAAATAACGATGTCTTAACATATTTGTCAAACAGATGCAGCTACTTTACACTTGCTGGAGGAAGATGCAATATGCAAAAAGCTTCATGCGATGTTTTCTGTTTTCATCAGCAATACACAGCAGCTGTCAGTCAAGAGCTTGACCAAATTTCAAAACACACTCCCACTCGCCGGGTCCGCTCAATAGTTGTTATGAGTCACTGCTAGAGGCAATTACTGCGGTATTAGGGAGAAATACAAAAAGACAGCACCATTAAATCATACATAAGACCAAACTGTGGCAGTATGTGGAATCTTAAATGTACACACACACACACATCAGGTTCTTTCCAGCAAACCGGGCAGCATAATTAAGATGGCAGGCTAACAGAAAAGCAAAACATATTTTTAGATTTGCTTCACAGTCTAAGCATATGTGCTTTGGATTGGATTCGGCAAAAGGAAGCAAGAGAGGCGCGCACCCCTGCTAGCATGTTTTACTACTTCATCCCGCCTCTCGGTGTGTATCAACCCGAGGATTGACCATCAATCGCACACCGTCCCCGTTCAATCTGCTCGTTGTTTGATCTCGGCGAGGCAGAGCCAAAGAATAAACAACTCTATCACAGAAGGATTTTGCATACAAGAGAAAGGCAAAGAGATACAAAGCAAACAAATAAATGTGCCAGCCCGTATGAAGAATTCTGGGCTGCGTAATTAGGCAACATTCATAATACATGACCGGAGGGAGAGAGGGGAGGAGAGGGGAGGGGAAGAGGAGAGAGAGAGAGAGAAGAAAGGTAGGCGAGAGCATCTGAGTGTGGAGGCAGAAGTGGTAATGCTTGATCCGCTGTCATTGATCAGATGTGCGCGCCAGTGTGTTTCAATCATGTGGCTATTCATGTGTCTCTGCACCTGTGTGACTTAAGTGTGTGTTTGTTGTTTTCCCCTTTGCACACGTGTGTATGTGCGAGTGCGTTTGTGTGCATAGTGTGATGGAGGCAGAGGGCCTGTGGCAGGTAGAAAATGGCCCGGGCCTTTTCATTTGACACCGCTGCGCCTTCAAACAAACTACCTAGGGCCCCTGCGCACACCCATAATCCATTCAAGGTAGCAAGCAATTTTCATTATTGACTGGTGAGAAACACAGGCAGAGAGAGAGAGACAGAGAGGGAGAGAGAGGGAGGGAGGGAGAGGGAGAGTAAGCGAGACGCGATGGAAAACAAAAAGAGAATAGCATGGCTGAGCGGGGAGAGATTGAAAGTAGTAAAGAAGGGAGAAGTGGAAGAGATAGCAGGGGTATTGGCGAGGAAAAAAAAGGTTGAGTAAAGGAGTGAAAATAGATTACAAATAAAGAAGGGGCTCGAGAAAAAGGGGTAGATGGGAGGAGAGATCCGAAGAGATAGATGTGATTGAGAGTGATGCGTCTGGTGAGGGAGGGAGGGAGTGAGCGATGGAGAGTGGAGATGCAATCATAGAAGGTGCTAATGTATATAGGGGACAAATATAGGAAGTTCATGTTTACCAATGCCGGTGGTGGCGCTTATATGCGAGCGACGACCTGTCATGTGAGCACACATGAAGAGATAACACACAAACACAGTCGTTTACAGTTTTTGATGATCGCCGCCAAAGTGAGAGGGGCGGGGCTACACTTGACTGTATGCTAATGCAGGACCTTGCTAAAGAGGGCCAGGGTTGCACGTCAGACATGGTCGTGACCGTGAGCTGATGGATGGCAGAAGCAAATTGTCTATGCACACACACACACACACACACACACACATAAAAACACACACTCTCTATCTCTTTTCTCTCTCTGAAACTTAAAAAAATCCTAGCATAGATTTAAACTCAGGTGAGACTCCACCACCGCTTGTCATTCCTCCGCAGTTTTACAGTACCGCGCTTTAAAAATCCGTCAAAGAATATTGACGGGGCATTTTGGGGACAGGCTCATTGAAATGCAGCTCAGCGACACCCCCAAAGACGAAGCGAACGAGAGAGAGAGAGAGAAGCAGGCAGATAGACAGAGAAAGGAAGGGCGATGGGCGGGAGGGGAGAGTGTTGAGAGTTGCTAGTGCTTGAAAGAAATCCCTCTACACGTTATATAAAATCATACAGATTTGTACTGTTTAACCCGCTCCCCCCCACACACAAAACACCAACACAACCTTTTGTAAAGTACTCTCCGGGAAACATTTCAAAATGTGTTTTATGATAAGGACTTGAGCTGTGCGTTATTCACTGCAGGCCTGGTGGGCCAAAGCCGCAGTCAACGGGGAGCATCCTCTTGCCTTTTTACATAGAGGGAAGTCATAATAAAAAAAATAAAAAAAGGGAGGAGAAGGGGATAGAAAATTATTGATATTCCGTCGCCGTCTTGTTCCAGTCAAGTGACAAAATTCCTCTCGCTGTTTCTCTATCTCTCTCTGTCTCTCTAACAACCCGCGCCAGCAGCCAGGAAATGAGCCTGTTTTGTTTTGTTGGAAGTTTTTTATTTCTTTTTTTTTCATATATATACATATATATATATATATATATATATATATGTATATATTCTAAATAAAAAAATGACAGTTGATTCGTCACCCTCTCTGCAGTGTTTTTAGGGCCAGTACATGTGCAACTGTGGGATTCTCGTGTGTGCGAGCTATAGGTGCAACCTGTGAGAACGTGGATGCCTCTGACTGAGAGATCATAGCAGGGGGAACATGCACCCCATGCCTCGCTGAGAAGGTTAACATCACTCCCTATGGCGAGAGCGTGCGCCGTGCCATTGTGTGTGCGTGCATGTGTGCGCTGTGCCGACGTGCATGTGGCTCCACCCGGGCATCAGCCGTTGCATTTGCCACGGCATCCATCAAACCTCAACAAAGAGGTAATAACCGCGCCGATCGCTGCCAAATTCCTCCCTTGTTTCGCATTCATAGCTGCAGTTCCTGCTTCCAAATCCCTTATGCTAACATCCTGGGTTCCCTTTCGCCTTATCTTCTCCTCCTCCTCAGCCTCCCCCCTTTCTCTACAGTCACATCACCTCTCTCTCTTTCTCTCCCTCCCTGACAGACACACATTACACTTAAAGGGAGTGTGTCTAAGATTATGAGTCTCTCTCTTTTCTTTTTCTTTTTTTTTTTCTTTACGACCGGGGCCAGGGCCTGAAGTTGCCTCTGTCAGCACAATAAGGCCCTATAATGGATGGTAATCATTCAGCGAGCGTGGCGGCTACGGCTAGCCTGAAAAAAAAGGAAAAGAAATAAAGTGAGTGAGAGAGAGGGAGAGGGAGAGAGAGAAGCTCACCCTTCGCTAATCCTTTAGCCAATGGCTCTGCAGAGCCACAGGAGAGAACTATACGCATCTAATAATGCAACGGGAAGAAACTGAGGATTGGGCGTGGGGGTGGGGGCCAATTGAATGTCTTGGAAAGTGTGGAGGCAGGAGGTGGTAGAGAGAGAGGGAGAGGGAGAGAGTGGGGGCTGAGGGGGCTAAAGGATAATAGGAAAGCAAAGTCAGCTTAAGCGCGCAGGGTTTAATAGCATCATTATTATGGGGAGGCACCCCACTGTGGGATTTAGAGCCAAACACACACACACACACATACACATATGCATGTCAATTTTAACACTTGTTCACCCAATGCTATGTACCACAGGACCATTCATCAGTTACAGCTACTAATGTTCAGGTATTTTCTTGACAAACAAGAAAATTTTAACCAAAAAAAAGGAGGAAAAGTAATCCTCCTGCTTTAAGTAAATGTGGAAATATTATTGAACAACTATGAAAAATACGTATTTGTTATTAGTATGGCATCAACCTTGGCTTCTTTGTAGTTTCAGAAGACTGGATTATTTGTGCTGTTTCAAAGATCTTAGGGACCACATTGAATCGATGTAGCTCCCCCACAAATGCCTCCACCTGTTCAGGCTGTGACCTTTGTACCAGTCAAACATGTCATCTGACATTAAATTGTTTTTTTTTTGTTTTTTAAATCCTAAGCCAAAACCCTGTGGCAAGAAAAGAAAGAATTTTAAAAAGGGCTAAGAGAAATGGATTTATCAGAGAGAAAAAATCAAACATTTAAATGTGAGATTGTAAACAATCATGATTTGATAGTGCAGCATATTGGCTAGTGCTGCAATGAGTACCAAGTGCTTATGGGATTGGACGTTTGTCTGTAAGGGATTAGCTCAGGGATAAGAATGTTTCTATCAGCAAAATAGTACTTGTTTGTGCCTGGCCTATTTATATTTCCAAATATATATTATCCTTTTTATCCTGTTTTCACTATCTGCAAAGGTTACGCAAGCATGAGCAGAGACATGGGTGGGGGGCCATGCAGGTCGTAACACACGAAGCACATACCAATTACTGGATGTCCAGAGCTCATGCACATGCACAAGGACTGGGGCTGGGGATGGAGGAGAGAGAGAGAGGAGAGACCAGCGGGCTGCCTCTCATTACACCGCCAATAGCGCCACAGATGCATGTGGCTAGGAATAGGGGATCAAATCATTGACGGCACTCAATGGGTGAGCTATGAGCCTTCCCATGGTCACAGATGACAGTAATTGGGAGAAAAGGAGCGGGGAGAGGAGCGGAGTGTGGTGTTCACTTTCTCTGGTGACAATGGTGATACAACGCCAAGTATGCGCGTAGAATTGAGCAATCGTTTTGAGAAATAGCCGTCCGCGCTGCCAGTGTCATTTCAAATCAGGGACGAGCAGTGCATTTCACGAAGCGGTGATGGGAAATATTTATCCATATCAGCTTGGTCAGTCATCTTAAATAACTCTCGTAGAGGAATTCACAATGGATGATGCAGCAAGGGTTTTAAACAATTTGCTTTGCTAGAATGGCCTGAGTTAAAAAACCTGCCTTTGAGCTCCCAGCAAAATAGGTCAAATTTAAGACCAGCGCAGGGATGTAAAACAGATGTCTTCTGCATGTGTGAAATAAAAAGCCACGGAGGAGGCAGAGGGAGGAGAAGAGAGACGGAGTATGTGTGTGAGAGAGTATGTGGTGTAGGTGGTGGGTAAGGTGACTAAAAAAGGGAAAGAAATGGAAAGTAGGTGAAAGAATGGAGATAAGAGATAGAAGAAGGAAGTGGGGATATGGAAGAGGAGGACATAAAGGAGCTTAGGTGTGTGTGTGTCAATGGGTAGTAAGCCCACCTTTTGCCTCTAGCTGTACTTTTGTGTTTATATAGCATGCCAGCTAACCAATATAGTAATGTTAGAATACCTACAAATACCGCACAATAGCCTGCTGATGTTAGGCATTTAGCTCACAGCTCTGCTGTGCCATAGTATTAGCCTCACAGAGCCGCTTAGCATGGTTTTAAATCTTGATTTCATATCACAGTGTGCTATCGATTGCATAATTTTTTTGCAGAGGGCAGGAGGGTACCCACATAACTGATGTGGCTTATGTTAGGCACGATTGCCCAAAAGGCATTTCCCTAACTGCTTTAATTTGCTCTGCTCTTCCTTCCTCATCAGTGTTGTCTTCTACTGCCTCCGCCTCTTTACCTGCATGTCTTTCCCTCACCATTTCATCCTTACTTTACTTCTTTCTCTCCCTCACCCGCCTGCCTCTTCTTTCTCCCACTCAGCTTTGGCGACTCGTGAAGACTGATAGCTTAATTCGTTTGCCGACAGAAAAGAACATCCATCAACAAAAGAGTTGCCTCGTCAGCCCAGTCGGGGCGCATGTGCGATCGCGACGCGTAAAACAGCTAATAATATCAGAGGCGTTTGACATCCGCGCGCCTAGACGGTGTGTGTGTGTGTGTGTGTATGGCGGTGCATCTGGTTATAAACACACCCCTTGAACCTGCTTCCACCTGCCGTGGACTGACTGGAGTGCGGTGTGTTGAATGCCTCGTTTTCTGTTGACATTCAAACAACGAGAGGCTCGGTTGTTAGTGAAGTGCCAGAGGTGGAACCATCTGGCATTATAAAGAAATGTGTTGGATAAAAGAGCGATTTCAAACGCAAGCAGTCGAACGGCGTGGTGCGAACATCCATGTGTATGTGTGTAGGACTAATATCCACAAAGGAGTCATGAATCATGTTTACACCCTGGTATAGGAGACCTTTCATCCATCATCTCAGTACGTTTGTGTGTGTGTGTGCTCTGGCCCTTGTTTGGCAAGGTTGCCGCAGAATTCTAATTTGACCAGAGAATGAGCGACGTTATCATTTTCCTGCCCTTGACCCCTGTTCCCGCATGAGACAGAACACCAGATTGAGAAAAAGATTGAATGAGGGCATGGAGAGAAAACTAAACAACAGGAGAAAGTGGAAAACAAGGAATAAGGGAAGAGAGAAAGATGTTGCTCCAGGCATCAAAAGCATAAGGCAACTACAGGGGAATATTATAAATAGCTTGAAACTGTTGTTGTTGCTATCTACTGAGGCTTTTTCTATCCACAATGGAAAATCTCATTTTCATTAACACAGCATGTTGTAAATATTAGATCTTCCGAACCTGTGATGTCGCCATATTCATCGGGCAAAGCGTCACTAAAAGGAGTTATCCTCATGATGGATTAGCTTCAGTCTCCTGCATGCAGACTTTGACCTTTAGGGCTGTAACTTAGAGGTTATCAGGAGACAAGCCGAAAATAGAATGACAACCGAGGGAATTGGATCCTCCTGGCTAAAACTTTCAGCTCCACAGAGAAGTTTCAACCTCAAGTTTTCAAAACGGTCCATGTTTAGGTTTTTTTTTAAAATCTCTCCCAGTTTTTGACATTATCTGGTGTTCTAATAGGATTCTATTGATGCACACAGATGTGTGCGGCAGAGAGCAAGCCCCACTTCATACGTGCTGATCTGCCTGCGCCGAGGTGACATCCGCTGCCGTAACGCAGGCCTGCCTCGAGGAAGGAGAACCCGAGGTCAAAGAGGCTACAATTCCATCGGCTTTACTTAGTCAACAGCTCAACTTTTCACTCTCCCACCTGTCTTTGAGCTGAGATTAAAGACCTTCAAAACAGACAGAGAGAAAGAAAAGAGAGGTGAAAGAGAGAGAGAGAGAGGGTTGGAGGGAAAAAGTCTAATGACAACAAAAAAAAAAACCTCAGCTGTCAAAACTCAATGTCATTGTATCCTCAAAAGGAAATTGCAATTACCGGGAGAGCAGGGAGAAGGGACTGGAGAGTGAAGAGACTGCGATAATGCCCTTCAGCTGCTGCTGAGGTATGCTGCACGCTGGCTTCTAATTATAGCCCCAGGCAGAGATAGGGCCAGGCTCTACGCAGCGGAGCCGCGCCTTGACGGTAGTTCTGAAGAGGTATTGATGTCAAAGGAGGGCAGAACTCTGCACTTCCTATTGTTGTTGGGGTGTGTAGAGACAAAATGGTAGCCTCCATCATGCATTTAGGAGAAAGATGTTGGTATTGAGTCATAAAGAATAACCGCTTTTGCCTAGAAAGGGTTACCAAATCGCTTTGTTGTGGAAAACAAGGAGGGTTTCTATGAAAGAGACAGAAATATTCTGATAATTCAGCGTGCCATGAGCGACTGAAGCCAGAAAGAGCTACTCTTTGTGCATAATGGCACTCCGCTGCTTTTTATATGCGCGAGCACCTGTAACACCATCAGTAGGAGGTCTGACCATGACAAAAAAATTAGCCTACAAGTAGCTATGGGCAACTGCTCCAGAACCCAATGCTTCACCACCTTCTTGGAGTAATGATGATGAGGAGGGCCTCATTTACTCCCCACCATTGAGCCTGCTCTTTAATTCCCATGTTATGTAGTGCAGAGTTGGAATGCATGGAGTCGAGTTCAAGAGAGGCCAAGGCGAGGCGATCGCCGGGCAGGCTGGCGGTACATCATCAAAATGTTGTATAGAGGTGAAGGCCAGACAATAGCTTAGCTAAGAGGACATTTTAACTAGGCTGCAGAACGCCTTTGGAACCTTCTGATGACTGAGGGTTTAACTAAAAGCTAAAATATATCTCTTTGGGTTTTCAAACAGTCTGATTTATAAGATTGACAATTTAGACCTTAACCATTTCGGGTCCTGTTACGCTGTGACATGAGCAAAATCACCCCAGCGCCAAGGACGATTCCTTCAAGACAAACAAGCTAGACTCAACTGTAGCTTCTTATTTAAGTGATCGTACTATTGACAGTCCAGTCCAAACAAAGCAACACCCCCCACTCACACACACACACATACACACAATTATCCACTTCTGTGATACAACTGATTTTACTATTAAACTTACTTGTAAGTAACATAAAACCTGTTGTCGCCTTGCCAAGGCCTCAGATCTCACTTCACCAAAACAAAACAGCTTGTGATATAAAACATTTCATGATTAATATTTTACAGAATGCAGGCAGGTTGAAAGCCACTCCGCTGCTGCGCTCCGCCTCGGGACGCCGCAGATTGTTTTAAGCCAGCCGGCTTCATGGCCTGACTCTCTAATACTTCACTGGTTAGATTTACTTTCTTTTGGCCATTTGGATATATTGCTACTAAATCCTATATGGTTTATCCAGATGGTCACTATCCGTATGTGACAGTTCAAAATGCATGCAGGCAAAGAGAGGATTCACCCAGATATCCACACAGCACTCTGCCTTTAATATTTCAAGGTTGTGAGCATAATACTTGCATGCTCTGGGACAGGAAATTCACTGTATGAAGGGGTGTGTTTAACCTAGAAAATATAGCAATTCAGCAAATGGATAGTTTCAAAGAGTGTGTATCTGATGCTGCACAGCCTGGCTTTAGATATGAACCCGAATCCAACTCCAAGCCGTGAGAGTGTGGGCACATGACGGCACAACTGTCACTGGGAAATGTAAAGGGTTGATGTTGCTCTATATGTAGGTACAGCGCATCTTATCCTATGAATGCGACATGTGTGTGTGTGTGTGTGTGGCAATATAAAGACACCAACACATAAGCTCTGGCCGCTTTTCAGCAAAGATGTAAAAATGACGCGGGTCTGTGTGTGTCTTCTCTGGCCTTGCATCCACTGCCTCATCTTTTTGTGCTTTTGACACGCTTAAATGCTCTGGGTTCTTTTTCCACGGTGCTATGTCACGCACTGTTTCACTGCCTCAGTACATGACGGCCTTTGCCACCAGAGGATTTGAAGACTTTGTGTGCAATCCCAGCCTGCTTTCCGCCTCTCTCTCTCTCTCTTTCTCCTCTCTCCCACATACAAAACGGGTATTTGTATTCTTATCCGCTTTGGCCCACAATCGAGATTGCATCCCAGCTTCTTCTTTCTTTCTTTTTTGCCTCCATTCCAGGTTATTGGGAGGAAATTGTACCAACCACAGAGCAGACGCGACCGCAGCTGTTAGTT
>BRZM01001378.1:103492-152844 GCA_033238685.1 Lates japonicus | reverse complement strand
CAACAGCTGGATCTGGTGGTTTGATACGCAGAGGTAAAACAGACAAATCACAGCAAGCGGCGGGGTTTCTCTCAGTGTAATCTGTCTTCAGAGCCTGAGTTCATCATCAGCACTGAACATGCAGCGCTAGAAACCATGACAAACACTCGACACATTATCTACTTTCTGATAACACAATGAGAAAAATATTCAGCAGAGCAGATCAACCTCTAGCCTCAACTGTTTTTTCTTTTCCTTTCTGATGCCAAGTTACAGCACTCCCCATTCTCCATGCCCTCATCTCCCTCCTCTCACTCTGAGAAGGGTCCGAGCCTCTGAATATTTAACACACATTACAATGAAAAAAGGTTGCATTTATTTCAGCGTAAATCTGAGCCGAAAACTAATGAAAAGATTCCTGACTTTGGCATTTTGAGACAATGCACAAAAATATTAAAGAGCAGAGAGAGAGAAAAATGGGAGCTTTCACTGCTGCTATTTATTCACAGTATCAAGAGCACAGACAGTTTTTTCTTTCTCTTTCTGGTCTCATTTAGCCTCATCTGAAATAGGTTTGGTGCCCATGCTATCCAAATTCAATTTTATATCAGATATTTCTAATGTGGTGCATACATTAAAAATGTATTTGCATACACAAGAGCTGAATAGCTTGAAAAGAGAAACTCCCTCAGTCGGGCTTGTACCCTCACGCCTGGACTCAGGCAGGGCAATTAATCATATTTTTTGCTTTGGGTTGAAATACTGATTTCCATCTCTGCTACAGGAAATGTAATATTTTCAGAGCTGAAATTCATCCAGCAATAGGTACAGTTTGGCTCTGAGGCTTTCTGCTCCCCTTTGACTTGAGTGCTTATAAAATAATGTGAGAGGAGGCGGAAGACAGAGCAGCTGCTGCTCAGCTGGGCTGAAATAAAACCCGTCTGTCATCATACTGTCTGTCTGTACCTCTGACTGTCTTGTCTTTAGGTGCAGAGGTTTATTTATAGGCCTGGTCCCGTTTATTGTGGCTGGTGGCGTGTGGTAGCCTCTGGCCTCAGGTGAATTGAACCTGGTTGAATAAAAACAACTCTACTAATGTTTACATAGCTTTAACACTGGATGTGATGAATTTAAATTATATTTGAAATATCAAATCCACTGTTTGATACAATTATGCATTTTTGCACATTTATAATAGCATTGAGGGTAATGTGTGTGTGTGCTGGTGTGTATGTTCTGATGTGACATTCGTGATCACTCAGTGATATGAATAATTTTAGGCGTTTACGTTACTGAAACTTTTCCGTCCATGTGGGTAAAGGAAGAATTGGGAATAAGAGCGCAGAGAGCAGAAACTGGTATGGTTTAGTTGTTTAGTTTTTCATGAGAGGCTCGAAGGCTCACTCACACAGTGTCTACACAGGCTTTACAGAGTGAAAGCTATGCGTTGAATTCACGATATGATATGAAATACATGTGGGTTTTCTATAAAACACTCCCTGAATAATTGGATATATTATGAACCAAAGATGACCAAAACCTTGCTTAGTGTCTGTGTGGGAACAGCAGAACTAGAACATTAAAGCAGTGCTGGCGTTTCTCTAGCTCAGCAAAAAGTAGATCTCAAGTCATTTCATGGAATAGTCAGATGTTTTTATAGAATATTACTTTTTGTTGTCTTAAACAGAATACATTCTATTTGCATATTAATATTTTTATTATGAAACATAGGACATTTCAAATCTCAACAACGTATCATCAGAAGGGTGATGGGTTTAAAGTTGGATCAGCCAAAACTAATGCTTTCAGGACTACGCGTGCTAGCACTAAAAGTCTGCAATTCGAGAAGGTTTGACCATATTACCCGGTTTAGCCTCCTTCATGGCTCCCTATTCATGTTAGATCAGACTTTAAGTTCTCTGTGACTTATAAAATTCTAAATACGAACCCCCTCATACCTGTCTGATCTTCTTAGCCTTATATAATCCCTCCCATTGCTCTACGTTCTCAGAGTGCAGGGCTGCTATCTGACCCCAAGAGTCAAAAAGAAGTCAGCAGGCTGCAGGGCCCTTCTCCTATCAGGGCCCTTTCCTCTGGAACAACCTCCTAATGATATTAGACAGGCTGACTCCTTTAAATCAAACTAAAAAACTCATCTTTATGCCTTAACTTTTAACTAGCATATTATTCTGGTTCCATTTTCCCTCGGCGGGTTGGGTCAGTCTCAGTGCATCGGATTAAGATTAATAGTTAGTAAATGTTGTCCATGATGTCCTGCCGGCGGATTACTATTAACTGTCTTAATATCGTTGCATCACTTTAACACTGTTCTTCCCTCAAGCATTCGGAATTGCCCAGGCTGTGCTTCTCTCTCTCTCTCTGCTACTGTCTCTTGGGTTTCTGCCTCCCAGGCTAGAGTCTCCTGCTGCTCCCATGATCCAGCTCAACCCATGATGCGACAATAATTAAAACATTTACTAGTGTTATTGATAGTGTTAGTGCTATTAATGTACTATTGTTTGTTATTATTATTCCTTTAGCTGTAATAATAATTATTACTATTATTATTATTATTATTATTATTATTACTACTACTATTACTACTATTTACATTTTGACTTAGTCTGTGTATTTGCAAGGTTGTCTTTCTCCTACCCCATCCCCCCACCCCCCTCTCTTTCTGTCTAAACCCAACCGGTCGAGGCAGATGGCCGCCCACCTTGAGTCCGGTTCTGCTCGAGGTTTCTGCCTCTTAAAAGGAAGTTTTTCCTTGCCACAGTCGCCTAGTGCTTGCTCATGGTGGGATCTGTTGGGTTTCTCTCTGTAAATTTTATAAGATAAAGAGTACGGTCTAGACCTGCTCTATATGTACAGTGCCTCGAGATAACTTCTGTTGTGAATTGGCGCTATATAAATAAAATTTGACTTGACTTGACTTGACTAATGCTTCTCCCAGATAATACACAACAGCCATGCACAAAGAGATGCCCTGACATCAGCCCCATCCAGCACCTCTGAGCTGAACAGGAGCTCCAGCCGAGAGTCAGACCTTATCACCCAACATCAGTACACCTCACTGACTGGGAGCAGATTCCTGCAGCAGATTCAACATCTGGTGGAAAGACTGAAAAGTGACATGTTTACCACGAGTGAGATGTTCAGGTGTCTACATACTCCTGGTTATGTAGTGTAACTACTATTACTGTAACATGTGTAATAACAGTAGTAAAGTGAGGCAGGAATGAATCCCCGAGCAGTTTCTGTCAGGACCATCAGGCAAGAGTCGTTTGTGTTTCTGGTCTGATTGTAAAACTCAAATGAGGAGATGGCAGCCATCAGTCAGCGATACGACAGGTAAGACAGGTGTGAAGGTGTGTGTTCACAGCCATACTGTGTGTGTGTGTGTGTGTTTCCTGTCCACACATCCTTCAGGTTGTTTGTCTTTGACAACATCAGAGCCAACTTTTTATCTGCTGCTGCCTTTAATTACACCTTTTTAATTTACAGTTTGATGATGGAGGCAGCAGTTTGAAATGAGAAAACCTTGAAAGTATTTCTCCGTGTTATGAATTACCTTTTTATTTCAAACTCCTCCCATTAGAAGTTTATTAAAATTCTAGTTGTGGATAATAAAAGCTTTCTAGCCATTAGTGGGATGTTAGGCACTCTCTCAGCAGCAGGAGTATTGTGTGG
Source organism: Lates japonicus (assembly GCA_033238685.1). Classification (NCBI taxonomy): domain Eukaryota; kingdom Metazoa; phylum Chordata; class Actinopteri; family Centropomidae; genus Lates; species Lates japonicus. The sequence goes on along the minus strand of BRZM01001378.1, from coordinate 149,172 downwards.
CGTGCCCTTGGTTTACAGCTGTGTGAGTGTTCACAGAAAGGAACCTGTGCCACTTCTAAAAAGGAAATGAAAACATACAAAGGCAGGTTTTTATTTCCATGTTTATCACCTTGAGTCTGGATCAGCAGCAGATGAAAACATATAAAGCATCAGAACAGAAAAACTAAACAAAAAATACAAAAACACAGAGATAAACACACACACACACACGCACACCTGCGTCTGGTATTTTTCCATGAAGTGAAAAGCTTAGTTGTTGTTGTTTTGCTGTTGAATCAGTTTTCTGACACCTGATCATTTTTCCCTGCATCACTGCCAAAATACATGTCAGAGAAAATAGCTGCTATGTTCCTGCTTTCAGCAAAACAACTTTAAAAAAGGGTTTTTTTTGCAGATCAGAGGTTCAAGTTCAATTTCAAGTTTATTTGTAAAGCACAATTTTACACAAACGCAATTTTTAAAGTGCCTCAGATGAGACTTTAAACCACACAAAAAGGTTTAAACGAACACATCCAGGAGAGGAGGAAATAAATGGGATCACACTGAGCAGACTCTTTGGTGATTTCAAGTGCAAGACACAAAATGTAGTTTCATCATTTTGTCTCAGAAACTCACAATAACAGATAAAAAGATCATCCCCAAACTAATCCAAACCTGCACAGTAGTGCATCAAAACTGTATTCTTATTTACAGACGTGAGATGATGAGGCTCCTCTGATCCTTGTGTGTTGGAAAAGCAGTGATATGATGAATTATTTTACTGTCTGCTCATACTGATGTTTCACTTCACAAGAAAGTAAAGAAAGTCGAAGTGAGGGTTGAGGAAATCAAGGCAATAATGTGAAAGATGCTGAAATGTTCCCCTCTCACACACACCTCATCTGATCCATTGAGACTGTAACATATTCATTATTAAAGCTTTAAACTTAGCATGTTTCTGACTACAGCCACATCAACACAAATCTAAGACATGCTGTGTTTGCTGAGCTATGATCAGATTTTCACCTCTGAGGTCAAAAGTCAAAAGAGCACAAATCATGGTGAAACCAGCAGATACACAGTGCGTGATACTGTCAGTGTGAGAAACTTGAAGGGGTTAAACATGAGTGCAGGTGCAGAATGTAGTTCCACCCAGAGCTGTGCTGAGGTGAGGGAGGCGAGTCGCTGCTGACCGAACATGTCTACTGAGTTCTTGTCAGATGTACACAGTGCAGCCAGACCATTAAGAGCTCTATAAACCAGGAGTCAAAACCATAAACTCGGTGAAGGTTTCTAAGAGCAGGATTGATGTGGTCGAGGTTTTTTGTTCACCTGACAGCAGCAGTTTGTCTCCGAAGTGAGCAGAGAAAGCTGCAGCAGTAATGGACCGAGCTCCCAGCCTGGCTGCTGCTGCTGCTGCTGCTGCTGCTGGCTTCACATCAACTGATCGTCATGTCAGACAGTTTCTACTCCATCAGGCTCGACTGCCAATCCAGAACAAAACACAGTCAGATGTGCCAATTAAAGCTGCCATTTCCTCTCCTCCTGTCTAGTCGAAGATGTGTTCTACCTCAAAGAGAAACCTGATTTATTCATTTATTCACATTGCAGGGTAACACCTGGAACCATGAGCAGATTAAAACAAAACATCCTAAACTTCAGAGATGGAAAGATACGATTTGATTCTTCTTTCATACTGTATGAAGAAACGCTGTCTTTATTTATTACCCACCTTTATTTCATTTGCTGGATCAAAATGTTCTGTTATTCTCTCTCCCGGCTCATCAGATGACACAGACGTCTGATCAAACTTTTAACCGTCTGATCAAAAGTGCTTTTGAGGCTTCTTGCACCGTTTTGATGAGCTCATGTTAAGAATTCTTTTCAAGATTTTTTTATGAATCACTCGGCAGCTTCATCTCCTGAGGGAATCAGATAACAACAGTAACACTGTGTACGTCCCAGCAGCTTCACTGACTCCTGTCTGCATGTGCAGCTGCAGGCGCTATCACCAGAGCGGACGTACAGTGTCGGTGAGGAGTGTTTCCCAAGCTTGACCTGAGGAGCCATGAATTGACTGACAGAGTGTTTCACTGATGAAGGCTGAGTGTCTTCTTCAGCCACAAAAGTGAACTTAATTTTTTCTTTTCTATCACAAACAGAAATATGTTCATTGAGACACAGCCTCTGCCTACAGGGCTCAGCATAAATCACCTCACCTGCAGCTGCACAGTGTCTTTTCAGGAGATGTTGCGTTGGTATGTGCTGAGCTGAAGGCATTGTGTAATGGTGCTCGAGTATTGTGAACCAGTTGCACACTTCAAAGAACCGTGGCATTGAAGAGAAATAGAAGGAATATATTCTTCACTCTCTCTCCAAATTCTTGAAAGCACATTGTGGTGTTTGCTTACATGTGTGTGCATGTCACACTACAACACTACAACACCACAGAGCACGTTCAATGACAGAACACGTTTTCCTACAAATACAGTTGGAGAGGCTGCAGACACAATGACAAGTATTAAAAAAGCACAAGAGATAAGATTTGTTCGCCGTGTGAGGCTCCGACAGCACAACACACAGCCAGACACTGAAAACCAAAACCATCATACAGAGAATCCAGGATGATCAGATTTCAGGGGAAACTATCATACATTCAACTTCACTGGTAAACTGAGGTCGTATAATGTACAGTACACAGGTGCATCAGAGCTGACCACAGCCAACACACTCAGTCCTATCAATGATGAAACAACTTTAATATCTGTGGATCATGTTGCTCACAAATAGCAGTTTCTTCAGTTTCCTGACAGAGTATGAGACGTCACCTGTACAGTAACACTGTGATCTCTCATTATCCTGAGGCTTTTCTGCTCCCATGTCGTGTCGCCGACATGAGGACACTTTCACTCCCTAATAAAGCTTATCATGGCTGATAATTGCCTCTCATTACCTCAGCATTTATCTGCCTCCCGTCTTCTTAACGGGATAAAGATCAATCAATGGCCGCTCGTCTTTGCTGCGCTGCTACAGTTGCAGAGAAAATGGCGAGCAGCAGCGGTGGCGGTGGTGGTGGTGGGTTGGGGAGTGGATTAGGGCCGCCGCCCGGAGCTGCTGTGATGACACTATACAATCCTAATGGGCTTCTTCACGCCGCGCTCACCTAATCACCCATATCAAACCCTCTCACAGAAGAGCCAGGGCCTCTTATTTATTTGATTTCTCTCACATTAAATTATCTAGGATTTAGAAAAGGGATTAAATTTTTACACTTGTAAGAAGCCTTAGCCACCTAATTAAGTCTGAAAATAATACTGCAATTATTTTTGCAGAGGTTGAGAGAATGGAATTTGGCGGCCCCCTTCAGAGTATTTAGTTAATTATAATGTTGCACTCGATTGCTAATTTGTAACTCTGAACTTTCCAGTTTTTTCCCATTTTTTCTTCAATCCACTGTGACTGTGGAGGCCATTGTTATGCAGACTGTTTATCAGTGCTGTTGCTAATGCAATACAGTTTCATCATTCACTGCCATATTGTTCCCAACAAACAATGGATTCAGGTTTCATGCGGCAGAAATCTGATTTAATGACTGGGCTCGCTGATGGTTTGTCTTCCACAATAATGGAGCCGTGATGACTGTGAGCTGGAAGGTGGGGAACAATGGCAGCCAGGAGCGCCTTTACTTCACCTGTGTTTCTTTTTTTTTTCTTTTCCTTGGTCCTCATCTGCAAAAATGTAACTTGTTCTCAAATTGAAACACAACAGATCTGTCTACAGAGACGAAGTGTAGGTACAGTGCAGAAAAGTTTCTTGAGCAACTTGGAATTCAGTCGTCACAACCACAGCTGTTATTAGTTTCTATACACCCTGTCTACAGTTTGATTGGTGTGGTGGTGCTATAGTTCAACTAGGGATAGAGATAGAGACAAAATGCATCTGGTGCAACTGCAGCAGGGGTATTTTAACATTCCCAACACATGGTGAGTCAATGCATGGAAGGCGACCAGCCAAGGTTGCTGGATCCAGGTCCTGAGGAGCAGCACTTGAAAGAGATACTGAGTTGTACCTATTACGGAAAAGAACATAAGACTGGAGTTTATTGTTAGTGTATGAACAGCATCTGAGATTTTATAGAAACGAGTGCAGCTCAGGAGGGTAGTGATCGTATCTGTGAAGAATTAAGGCAGAATGTGGGTGGACTGAGGAGAAGGTGAGCAGCATCAAGTAATCATTTCACAGCAGCTGTGGTAGAAAGCAGCTTCAGTCTTCCATAGCCCCTGCGAGGCCTGGGAGCAGTATGCCACACAAGTCATTACCTCATAAAGCTGTGTGTTACTCTCTGCTGCAGATATGTTCAGGCCACGCCCACCGAATTAGGTGGTGGTCAATTTTGCATCGTGGTAATTGTGTCTCAAGTTCTGCAACGTTGATTTGTGTTTGTTTTAAAGCACAGGTATCAAACTATAAGAGATGTCGCACAACCTGAAGCTATGCATAGGGTTGAGTGTTAACAAGAGATGGACGCAACATGAAGCTAGAGAGAGACAACAGAGCTGAGGGATGGATAAAGAATAGTGTAGCAGCATAACAGAGAATGTGTTTGATGTGATGAATTGATTCACACTGGTTTTCCACCCAGAAGAACCTGATGAGGAATATGGAAAGTACTGCACAACCTTGTATTATACAAAAGCAAACAGTTAGCCACAAATAGTCACAAGTGAAGAAATCTGCAGTGTCAACTGTGGCTGTGCAGCCCACCTAGTGAAAGCAGAACTGTAGACAGCAACAAACAACCAGTGCAGCTTGTTTCATCAGACTCATATACACAAAAGTTGATGATGTAAGACAGCAGTCTGCAGGTAAGATATATCCTGAACCTAGTGTGGATCCAGGATGTAAACACTGAGGGGAGCTTGACAGTGACTTCACAGTGTCTGAAATTGATTTCATGTGTCCTGTGAATGTTGATCTGTTTACTTCCTCCAGACAAGCCGGTACCGCACCCAGCTTCCTGTTTTGTCTTTGCTCCCATGAGACACGCCATGTACATGGAGAGGTGTTACAGTTGAACAAACCAAAAGAAGAAGAAGATTACCGCTTCACCTCTCCGCTTTGATTGACAGCTAAAACAGAAGTAAAGGTAGAGGAATAATCCCTGTGGTGTTTCACACTGGCCAACTTTTCTTTTGCCTCACCAACTTTTCTTATGTTTTAACAAATTAGAAATATTCATCTTTTGCAGAGCAAAAAAAACAACAAAAGTGAGTTGTTTTTGTTTGTGAGAGGTAAATGAAAGTCTGGATCCTGGGCGTCCACTACGTCCAAGTCTCGGTCATGCCTGTCACGCAGCAGCTGAAGCATCCTCTCCATCTTGTTTGTCGGTGACGTCCGGCTCTGGATGGATGGGCTCGTGTCAGGAGCCCGAAGGTCGTTCCGTCATGGGACTAATCAAGACATCGTATGGAAGTAATCTGATGCCAAAATCGAAATACGACTCACTTCACACTGATGACGAGATAACCAGGCGGCAAAAGCCGCAGCACACACTCAAAAGATTTTCATCTTACTGATTTAGAAAATGTGAGAGACCACACACTTTGTTCTTTGGTGTGTGATGTGCAGAGAAGACCATCAGCCACCACCTGCACAGATTTCACCACCAACAACCAGGTCTGGACTCTCAAACTCAAATCTCCGCAGCGGTCAAACACAACTTTGGAGTAAGCAAACGTAATTGAGCGACATCTCTCTTTTTGTGTGCTAAAGGTCTTCAGTCAGCTCGCCACAATAAACATTTCACGTAACAATGCTGGGCGTTAACAGAAGCTTTCACTCTGCCCCCCTCACCCACCACAAACAGGATTTCTGATCAATATTGAACATTAATCTGACTCTTGGGAGCAGATCGGGGAGGTAAATCCTCTGAACACACCTCACACCACAGGCAGCAATGTGGCGTTTTCCGTGTCTGGCTCACGGCTTCCTTTCAAAAGAAAACTTCACTGACCTTTCGGATGGCCCGGGATCATCGGTGGTCGTAACAGTATGGAAAATCCTCTTGATGCTTTCAGGGAACAATGCGGTGGTGATCCGATTCGGCTCGTAGAACTCAGAACACCGCACTCACTGGAGAGAAGCAACATTTCATTGGTCTTCGTTTCTCGACTCCGTTTAGCGAGCAATGAGGAGGGCAAAGGTCAACTCACTTGTATCCGGTCAACCTCCATGTCCTCATCTTCGCTCAGTCTGAAGTCATCTCCTTCCTCCCAATCCTCCTCCTCTGCAGAAAGAGGAGTCTCTACTGGGCTTCAGCTGGGCCTTGGGCAAATGGAGGAGTGGGAGGGCAGAGGCTCTTATTAAAAAACCTCTCACTCGGAAAAGTGTTACTGCCTGATGCAAGAATCCAGAGGAATTTGCCAACCTTTAAAATCCTGGGATAAGAAACATCTTTCTGTGGCTGGCCTCCTAAAAGATCATGTGTGTCTTGTGTTGCGCGGGTTAACAACTGGGAGTGCTGATTAATCCTACATTATTCACGCTAACACTGTTTAAATTTATTCATCAATGTCATAAAAACTAAAACTAAAAATACTTGTTATTCCTTCACAAAGTCCAAGTTAAATGCCTTATTTGATTGATTGATAGTTTTTTCTTCAGAAATCACAAAGAAAGTCTGTAAATCTTCACGTTTAAGAAGCTGCAACCAGCAAATCTTTGGCATTTACGCTTGAAAAATGACAAAGAGTTAACTGTTTATCAAAACAGATGCTTGTTAATGTAAAATTTATGTCAAACAACTAATTGATTAATTGTTGCCGCTATAATCAAGTGATAAATTAACTGACGCATACCTGGGATTTCTGGTCCCACTTCTGACGGACACCAAACTGCTTTTGGAACTTCTTCTGCAGACGCATACGATCCCTGAAAACACAAACGTTTGAAGTTAAACTGACGTCTTTACAATCTGATCCACTAAATGTACAAATATCATCTCAGGCCAGGATCCTTCTCTTCTTGTGTGGAGCCAAAAATCAGAGGAAACACAGCTCTGACTGAACCTCACCTCTCCTTCTGCTTGGCACTTTTCGGGAGCGTCTGCATGTTGAACTGGGTCAGATTCCTCCGGTCTTTATCCCTGCGCAGATTCCTCTGTGGAAACAATCATCATCCTGTTATTAGACTAGTTAAAATACGACAGACACTTAGATTTTGACACCGTGTGACATTAAAGGGTCAGTGTTTCTGTAGCTTTGATCTGTTCGTACCTGAGCAAACCTCATGCGGTTCCTCTGGTACGCCGTCTTCTGGGTCTTGGCAGTGTCCACCAGCTGGAAGCTCGTCTCGTCCTCCTCATGGAAGTAGGCGTACTGACTGCCGCCTCCGAACTGAGAGGAATACTTATCTGGAAACAAAATATATACATAACTGCATCAGATATCAACTTGAACTTGAAATAAAATAAAGTTTACATAAGAGGAATATTTTGAACACAGAGGAGCGGGTCGCCCACCAACCGGAGGGGGTCAGTGGTTTGATCCCCAGCTCCTCCAGTCCACATGCCGGAGCATATGTGTAGTATAAAGCCCTTTAAATGGTAAATATCACTAGAATAGTGCTGTATAACTGCAGACCATTTAATATTTAACAGCTGTTTCACTCACTTGTGTATCTCTTGTCTTGGTAAGTTGCTCCAGTCCAGTCAGCAACCTGACAAACAAAAAAAAAAAAAAAACAACAAATCACAACGTAAGGAAAAACAAACTCAGGACTTGATTGTTGCAGCCGAGACCGTAAAGTGAGAGAACAAACCTTTCCCAGACGGTCTCCTTTACTGAAAGGCTGGTAGGGCATGTCTTTAAACTTCTCTGGGACCGCACACGGGCCCCATCCGGACGGATTGTCCTGGATCACCGGGGCGTTGAATTTCGCCATGTCCTGAGATGAAAGAGAGAAAAAAAGACGAGGCTTCAGAAAAATTACATCTCCAAACAACAAGATAACTGATGTGGGTTTGATTATAGAGGTTGGACTGATGTCGCACATGCACAGGGTCTCAGGCAAAGAGCAGCACTGATGTCTCCAGCAATGCACTAAAATCAATAGGCACTGATCAGCTTGCGCAGTGGGCTAGTCATCACTGACCCGTGAACATCCAACAACCAGCTGGTACAACTCCACACAAGAGAGCTCAGCTTTCAGAAATAATAATTTACATTAACCTGTTAATTACTTTTAACTGTTTGACAGCTTTTCAGAGTCATTTTCCGGGAAAAAAAGCCAAACATTTACTGATCCCAGCTTCTCAGATGTGAAGATTTGATGCTTTTCTTTGTTGTGTATGACAGTAAACTGAATATATTTGAGTTTCGAGCTTAAAGACAGGTTTACAGGTGTGATTTAACATTAATATACTAAAGAGATAACTCTCACATCTGAAAGACCGGAAAGAGAAAATGTCCAGCATGTCTGGTGTACATATTAATCATCAGATTATTCTAATCTTACGAGGTTTGTGCGGCTCTATATCCACCCGACTCGCACTAATATTCAATATATTATCATTTATTATAATACCACCGTTGTACAAAGTATATTCGGCACATATTATGACTATATATCAATTTTATAATCCTCTAATCTTCCCTTTTTCTCTCCTAGCGGGTGTGACTCAGTTAGCTAACGGTGGCTACAGCTAACGCTAGTCATCCTGCCAGGTGGCCGTGTTAGCATGGCTAAGCTAACCGAGCGGCCGGCGGCTGGCGCTGCCACAGAAAACTCTTTTTTGCTCCAAACACACGAGCGAAAACAGAAGCTTTTTATGCGTCTGTACGTGTCCTGCCGTGGTCTCACCGTGGACGATGTGACTCGGTGCCGAGCCGTTTAATTCCCGCCGGTCGTCACACGGTACGAAGCACCGACACAGCGCCGGAGCCAAAGGAAGTGGAGGACTGCCGTAAAGCAGGACGAGTGTCGTTCCTGCCGTATTTCAACTGCCGCTGACGTAATTTTAAAGGTGCCGTACACAAATTATTGTAATAGAGAAATATGCTATTATTAATTAATAACAACAATAATAACAATACGCTTATATAGCCACCTGTTTTCTTTAATATTTGCCTTTAATCATGCAGGCAATGATTATGAAATTCCATATATTTTTTGAGTTATCATCAGTATTATTTTTAAATGTGATATTTCATGTTAAAGGTGCTATATGTACATTTTTGCTATTGCTACAAAGCAAAAAATTTGCATTAAGAGCTGTTTACTTACCAGTTTAGAAGAAATGTTGCAAGTTTAGCATCAAACTTCATTCCTTTACACACCGAGACCTGTCTTGTAGGCTAGGTGACATTAGCAAAAACTTACACATAGCACCTTTAAGATACCCTTTTTTTTTTAAATAAACAAATAAATAAACAAAACATCCTTTTATATTTTTATTGTTAGATTTCTCTCAGTGTTTTTTAGAGTCAATAATTGTAGTTGCAAAATTGTTGATTACACTTTTTTTTTTTTTGCTAATTTTTCATAAAGTAGACTCTCCTGTTAATATACTTTGTGTTTTTTGATAACATCCCGGTTTTTAATTCTATCAGTTCTTATATCAGTGTCTGTTTATCAATATATATATCTGTTTCGTGTTGCAAAGGTAGCTAGGCTTAGAGACTCTTGAGGTGAGGTGATTACCAGGAGGCAGAAGGAGGATGGACTTCCCCAGACTGATGAAGATGGGGTACATGGGTGGCTGGCCCCTGGACCTGGTGGAGCTGACCTTTGCTCACCTCCTCATTGCCAATTCATGGTAATTGGCTTGTAGAATTAATGAAATCTGTTTCTCCCAGGTGATTTCCGTTGCCTTCAGTTCAGTCAAGGCTTCCGACCCGGATCACCACCATATTAGCTTCTGGCTCAGGGATTTTTTCTGCAGTGATTCCACGTCATCAGAAAGGTTTCTTTGAAAGGTTTTTCCTGTTTTGGGCGACGTCACGTTGCCTGTGTGGGGTGTGTTCAAGTGAGTTTACCTCCTGATCTGCTCCGAGGCAGTCAATGTTCAATATTTGATCAATCCTGTTTGTGTGTATTTGGGGGGGGCAGAGGAAAGCCGAGCACGCTCACTGTGCATTGTTACGTGGAACAGAGCGATAGGAAGTGAGCTGACTGAAGACGGAAGCACAACAAAAAAGAGACGTTGTCGTCCACCATGTTTGTTTACTCCAAAGTTGTGTTTGACCGCGTGAGATTTGGAGTTTTGAGAGTCCAGACTCTGGTTGTTGGTGGTGAATCTGTTAGTGTGTGGTGTGGCTGTGATGGTCTTCTCTCTGCACATCACACACTGTAAGAACAAAAGTGTGTGGTCTCTCACATTTTCTAAATCAGGTAAGATTTAAAAAATCTTTGAGTGTGTGCCAGGCTTTAAGCTGCCTGGTTATCTCGTCATCAGTGTGAAGTGAGTCGATTGATCTTGGCATCAGATTACTTCCATACGATGTCTTGGATTAGGTCCCATGATGGATCACGTAATCTTGCCATCAATCTGACTGCACATAATCAGGCTTCCATGTTGAAAATGATTCTGTAACGTAGCTCTGAACTTTTTCAACGTTTAATAATCTCTTCTCTCTCTAGCTGGCTAAGACTCAGGGTAACGTGTTTGCCACCGACGCCATCTTGGCCACCTTGATGTGCTGCACACGCTCAGTCAACTCCTGGGACATCATCGTGCAGAGAGTGGGCAACAAGCTGTTCTTCGACAAGAGAGACAACTCGGACTTTGGTGAGGCTTCGTGACACCAGATAACATCCTGAACTTCTAATATAAAAGCAGCTTTAACACCAACATCTGTATCTGTTCCCCTCAGATCTGCTCACTGTGAGCGAGACCGCCAACGAGCCACCGCAGGATGAGGGCAACTCCTTCAACTCTCCTCGTAACCTGGCGATGGAGGCCACGTACATCAACCACAACTTCAGCCAGCAGTGTTTACGAATGGTGAGAACACACACAGCTTAAAGATACGGTGGACATGGGACTGTTTATGTCACTTTTAGCTCATTCATTGTGAATCAGAACCTGCAGGAGCTTTAAGTAGGGCCTCCTAGAGAAAGTGATTTGTCTCAGGTACAAGATACAGTTCCTTTGACAGCTATTAGACTTAACTGGATAATTAATTTAACTATTTCTCAAGTTAACGTCATGTTTTTTTTTCCCTTCAGGGTGGAGAGCGGTACAAGTTTCCCAACCCAAACCCATTTGTGGAGGAGGATATGGACAAGAGCGAGGTGGCGTCTGTAGCCTACAGGTACGCACTGAAACACACCGTTTAGTTTACTGTCAGCTTAACGTCCAGTAAGTTGGATCAAGTCTTTTTTAAGTCTGTATTCTCTATACTTGTTCCCTGTCAGGCTAACGTGTTGTCTTTGTGTTTCAGGTACCGTCACTGGAAGCTCGGAGACGACATCGACCTGATCGTCCGCTGTGAGCACGATGGAGTGATGACCGGTGCCAACGGAGAAGTGTCCTTCGTCAACATCAAGACCCTCAACGAGTGGGACTCCAGGGTAAGAGAGGGAGGGCCTGGAAAACACAATCTTAAACTTTTAATCTGATCAGAAGCCATTTTTATTTTCTTTAAGTCAAAGGTGTCTAGTTTTAAAGCTAAAAACTGGTTCATATCTTTGTGTTGTTCTGTTTTAAGTCCACAAGAGGGAGCCATAACTTAATCAAACAGAAACTCAAAGTAAACTTGAATTTTGAGCCTTAGCACTCGAGCATAGAAGCAGCAAATCTACCAGACCAGAAGATATTTAAGATGAATAGAACAAGTTTAAACTTGCAAAACATTAAAATCTTTAGTGAGACGAAAACTCAAGGGTGGAACTTAAAAAATGCTCCTTCTTGTTAAGTTTAACTTTTAAAACCTGTGTTGGAAATTCAATCCTACACAGACCCTTCACCTCCAGCTTTATTCCTCTGTTTTATCGTCAGTATTGTAACGGCGTGGACTGGCGTCAGAAGCTGGACTCTCAAAGAGGAGCTGTCTTGGCCACCGAGCTGAAGAATAACAGCTACAAACTGGCTCGCTGGACCTGCTGCGCCATGTTGGCCGGATCTGAGTACCTGAAACTGGGGTGAGGAGAACACACAAACATGGAAGGGACATAGCAGGAAAAGTTCAGGTTGTATTAACTCATTGCTTCCCTTCAGGTACGTGTCTCGGTACCACGTGAAGGACTCGGCCCGCCACGTCATCCTGGGCACCCAGCAGTTCAAACCCAACGAGTTCGCCAGCCAGATCAACCTGAGCATGGAGAACGCCTGGGGGATCCTCCGCTGCGTCATCGATATCTGCCGCAAGCTGGACGAGGGCAAGTACCTGATCCTCAAGGACCCCAACAAGGTGAGCCGTCGGTTTCTACTCAGGCAGAACGAGAGGCAGCTGTAAACTGTCAGAGCTGATGTGATGATATTCTGCTTTTTTTGTCCTCGTCAAACAGCAAGTGATCCGGGTTTACAGCCTGCCTGACGGGACCTTCAGCTCTGATGAAGAGGAGGAGGAAGAGGAGGATGAAGAGGATGAGGAGGAAGAAGGTGAGAGCTGCTTCAGTACTGTCTTTTACTTAAAGCCGTAAGAATGACTTGGATCAGTCTCCATTTTAATCCTGTCTCGGTTACTGATGTGTCTTTTCTCTTCCTGTTGTTTTAGATGAAGAGAACTGAAGTGTGGAGTCGGCTCCAGTGACCAGAGCTGCCTGCACCATACGAATAGAAACACAACTTAATTCCTTTTGATGTTGAATAAAGTCAACAGATTGGCCAACTGCTTTTACTGTTTTTTTTATTTCATTGTCCAATCATACAGAAACCATTTTAAAGCGTAATCTTCATTCATTAGCTGCTGCTGCATACACTGTCTTAGTTTTGTGACGTTTTCTACCAATGAGACCATAAACAACTTAATGGAGCTATATGTGTGTTTTGGCTATTGCTACATAGCAACTGTTAGCATAAGCAGCTGTTTCCTTCAGCCATTGTTGCATTTAAACCTCAGTTTTACTACTTTACTTTTTTTATGGACACCACAGACGCACAGTTGTTCTTTTTCTCGCTACAAGATAGGGCTAGCTTGTTAGCATGCTAACTTCAGTAGTAGAAAAGAAGTGATAAAAATAGGAAACAAGTTAGCATTGGTGTTGTTCTCCATCACTGGAAACAGCTCTTACTGAGTAAAGGAATGAAGTTGCAGTTGTTAATGCCAACATTAGCTACGTAGCGATAACAAAAACTCACATATAGCACCTTTAAAGGCTGCTGTGGCTTCTCTGCTTACTCCCAGATGAACTTCAGAGACAGATCGCCGAGTTTCTCCTGAAGCAGGTGATCAACTCTTTGGCTCTGAGTGGCAGTAAAGATGTTCTTCCAGTCGCCGATCTGACCTGAAGTGAAAAAACAAAAACCTGATGTGTTCGTGTGTTTCTGATCCGGAGCTGCTGTGATGTTATGTTACCTTTGCGCATGAAGTTTCCACTGATCTTGTCTTTTGGTATAAACTCATAGTTGGCTTTGGCGTCTTTCTTCATGGTTGTAAACGTAGATTTTTTCACCACTTGATCAATGGCTGCTTCACTGAGGTTTTTCCCCAAGAACCTGCAGATCTTAGTTACAGCTCCTTTCAGGTCCTAAACAAGAAACAAGACCAAGTGTTTTCAAATGAAGGCGTCTCTTTAATTCATAGTATTAGGAGGATTCTCAATGTGGCCCCACACCCCACATTGAGAATCAGATCAGATTCCTACAGAGACAGACCTTTTTATTAAAGAACAGGATCCTTTTTGTTAAACCAGACTCCATTGACAAAAACAGCAATTTTACTGAGCAGAACGCAGCAGCTGCTAATCTGCTGCTGCCTCCATCTTTTAGTTTGTTTGTGTCATTGTGTGACTTTCTGTGATGGTAGAAGTATCCAGATACTTTACATAAGTATAGTATCACAAAGTAACACAAACAAACAAACAGAGTGAGGCAGTGGTATTCAAGCAGCTCCTGTGTTCTGCTGGGTAAAATTGCTGTTTTTGTCAATGGAGTCTGGTAGTAATATATAATGATGTTTCTGGTTAAACAAAAAGCTTATAAGGTTTATATCCCTGTCAATCATTTACACCCAAAAACATGTAAAAAAAATAAAATAAGGCCCAAGTTAAAAAAAATACTGGAGTTATCCTTTGAACAGCTCAAGGAGATAAAACTCTTCTTACCAAAATCATGTCCTCATAAGTCAGGAAGAGGATGTTGTACTGGTCTCTCATTGAATGCCACTCTCTGATGTGGTCAAACCAGGACGATCCTCCAACTGTATCATCATCACAATATACAAATACAAACCAACATGATGCAAGAAGAATACAAGTTTAAGTTGAATCCTACAGACTTTGGATGGACTGGGTTATTGTAGCTCAATCATCAATCAGCCTCAGCTCTACTTCGGTTCAGTGCAAATTAGTTCACAGACCCAGAAGCCTGGCTGTAGAGAATATAGCTGCCAAATTATTCAAATCTAGAAGTAAAAAAGGGCATATTCCCAGTTCCTAATACATTATACTGAATAACATTACAGAAATAAATATTAATTCATGATTTCTAGACACATCCTCTGAAGTGCCTCAGCAGAAACACAGAGAAAATTTACCCTTACTTATTTATATTTTATGTTACTTTATATTCAGACTCCACTACATTTATTTGGAAGATAAAATTATTTTAAAAAGAATGTTGTGACTTCTTAATAAATAAACAAAACCATGGTTGCATCTTCTGTTCATGGCCACAAACACATAGATGAAGGTACAAAAACTGGATGTAATTTTGTGCAGCAGAACTGTGTTTGTTCCTCTTTTCTCTCCCATTAATCATCTCACGACCCCTCAGATTCATCCGGTGACCCTTCAGAGGGGCCCCACCCCTTGTTTGGGAACCACTGCACTTAACTAACGACATATAAAGTAGTTAAAACCAGCTCCACCTTCAGCAGCTACAACAGTAAAATGCTGCTGAAGCGTTGAAACATCAGGGTTAATAATCTACTAATGTCAAATATTAGAACAGTCTTGTATACTTATACTTGTGTACTTTTACTTAAGTAGTACTTTGAATATTTCCACTTTCAATGGAGCATTTTTACGCTGTTGTACTGGTACTTTCACTAAAGTTTTTTTTTAAAGTGGTCACAAGCCTTAAAGTTCAGGAAACAGCTCTTGATAACATCGTCATCCTCATCGGACTCTGGAGGTACAGTATCTCACCGTTTCCTGTCAAATACTGCTCCAGGAAGTTCTCAAAGCTCTTGGGAGTCTCCAGGACGCTGCAGGCGCTGCTGAAGTGGTAATAGGAGACGATGTTGTCCTTTGGATTCCGCATCACGTAGACGATCTGACACAGAAACAATCGACAATCGGGATTTCAGCTGACAGTACATGCCAAACTCCATTCAAATAATTGACTATTTAACGATATTGTAAAGAATAACTGGTATTCCTGAACCTGGCCTTATTTTTTTACATGTGTTTGAGAGTAAATGATTACTAGAGAAATAAATATTTGGAATTGGAAAATGCAAACAGGGTAGTTGTCAATGTCAAAGTGCATCCACTAAGGTTCAGATTGTTATTATAAGTGCCTGACAACATTATGGATAGGATTCCTACAGAGACAGAGCTTTTAAAGAGTAAAATCCTTTTTATTGAACCTACCAGACTCCATGTGACAAAAACTGTAATTTTACCGAGTAGAACACTGTAGGTAGAGTGTCTGCGCTAGAGTTTGTTTGTGTACTTGTTTGGGTATTTTTGCTCATGTAAAGTATCTGAATACTTCTTCCACCCCTGAAAGTCAGACAAAAACACAAACAAACCAACAGATGGAGGCAGTGGTATTCCAGCAGCTCCTCTGTCCTGCTCTGTAAAATTGCCGTTTTTGTCAATGGAGTCTGGCACTGCAACAATCTTTAATAAAAAGTTCTATTTCTGTAGGAGTCTCATCCTTACTACAACACTTACAATAACAATCTGAGTCAGTTTGTTTGTGTTATTGTGAGGTGCTGACCTTTGCCCTCTTGTCCTTCAGTCCTAGAGGCATGAGAGCCGGGGTGAGGTGAGAGGCAAAGAGCCGTGGAGAGGGTCTCAGAGAGTAGTCTGGTCGATCCTCCCTGTACTCCAGCCACGGCATCTGCTCCATGTTGTTTGGATAGTCATTCAGAACTCCGCCTAATTCACAGATGGAGATGAGTATCTGCTGAGTCCATATAGTGCCTGTGGAGGACCATACAATACGATAAGTTATGAAACATCATCCCCTACAGTGACTCTGTTCAAATAACACCACAACAAAGAGTCGTTTCACTGACCTGACTTTGGGTAAGTGACGAGGAATATGTCGCTGTCTCTGATTTCAAAGCTCTGCAGTGAATCGATGTACTCTGAAGTGGTGAGACCGGCGGCAAAGTTGAAGTTTTTGTACCTAGAGAGATACTCTGTGATCTGCTCCATGTTACTGCTGAATCACACTGGGAGATAAAAAGAAATATTGGTGCACGAGTTCGTCAGGAATGAGCAGGAAAAACCTCACAGCTGTCTGGTGCAGCAGCAGCAGCAGCAGCAGCAGCTGGACTCTAGACCTGAAGTTATGCAAGTTATAAAGCTTTTGAACTTTACCTGAGATACTGAGTGCCAGCTGAGGTACCAGCAGTAACCTGGGAGTGTCCTGTGGTGACGGGCACTGGGACATAGGCAGCGGATCCTTTGGGACCTGTGGGTTGCAGGGTGAGGCCTCCATGGATCTGACTTCTCCCACAGATGCTGGATCATATTGGGATCTGGGGACTTTGGAGGCTAAGTCCTCGAGACATTCCTGAGCGGTCTTGGTGGTGTAGTGGGTTTGTCCTGCTGGGGGAGGCCCCTGCCATCAGGGAGTGCTGTTGCCATGTGGAGGGTTTGCTTAGTCTGCAACAAAGCCCTCTGATCCTCATCAGGGCCAGGGGTCTCCTCCCTGGGTGAATCTAAAAGTATTGATTGACACAGTTAACACTTCCATAGCTAGATTTTAAATTAAACTTTAATTCAACTTTATACAATATAGCACAAAGTGAAGATGTTGTGTTTTCCATTGTTAAATCTACCTTGTAAACACGTATAAAAACTCACTGAGAAGCTACAAACTACATGTGCTTGTCGCAGAACAGAGACGTCAGATCCCATCCCCATCTCCATGGTAACATAAGCTAAACTGGAAAGACAGCTAAGCTAAGCTAACCACACGAAAACATTAGTCTAACTCTTATTTAAGAACAGTTTCCCACACAAACGTAACCAAATAAACTATAACAGTAGTTTGCAAAACATTGTTATGACTCATACAAACAAACACACGTTACTTACCAAGAACTCACGTTTAAAGTTCAGTACAGAATGCCGCCACTTCCTGTGTTGGTGTCAAATTAAAAGCCGTCTAGCGTTTAATACAAAGTTCAACCAGGTGACTTTTATTTTCCAAAAACTTAAGTTCTTTTTCGACAGAAAGTTTCCCCTAAGTCATTTTCATGTTCACTCACACTGGAGACACCGTCCATCGATGAACGAGCGTTGAGGCTTTTTGTTGAGGTTTTAGACTTTGCAACTTATAACTGAGGGGGTCGTAATTAACCAGGAAAGTTTTCGGAGGAGGTCAGTCAGAAACATTTATCTGAGGAGAGTTCACTCACATTCAAACTTCGGTGTCACCACTTGCAGCAAATTAGAATCAGCTTCTTCTTCTTTGGTTTATAACGGCTGCTTCCATCCTAAATGTTGCACTACTGCCACCTTGTGGCGTTAGGTAACTACTACATTGTCCGGTCTGTCAGATTTTCCTGATCAGGAAGCTGACTTTTCTTTCCTGTCCTTTCCCCTTTTTCTCACAACTGAACTGTATGTGGTGAAATTACCTTTTGAATAAAGTTGAGTCAAGACAGCTGAACTGTGTTCTTTGGCTCAACAGAATGAAAGAGTTGCTGAAGAAGTTAATGGCACTCTGAATACACTAGTAGCAGCAGCAGGTAGTCCATTTGATGATTTTTGATGGTTTTCTACTGTGAGCCCCAACCTAACAAACTTACTTAGCTTGGGATATCTTTTACAGTTTTTTATTTTATTTTATTTTGTAGCATCTTTAAGCATTTGTTTGTTTGTTTTGTAAAACAATTGATTATCAAAACTGCCAATGATTCTCTGCCCATTCCAAATCATTTCACATCATTGTTTTTGTCATTTATTTTCATGAAAATAAGTGAATTAAGAAGTTTATGCTCATCCATGTAATGGTACAAGTATAAATGTTATGCGATGCTGACATTGAGTGTTATAGAGGTATGCAAATTCAGGTGGAAACAGGCCAGAAACAGCTACTAATGAATTTGTAAAAAGCTCCCTGTTATCCTGTTCTTACTTCTAATTTATGAAACTCTTAATCCAAACATGTTGGCTTTAAAACATAATAATGACCACAACACATTATATGTGAGATGTTACTCAAAGAAATTTTTTTATTGGTGTATACTGTTTACATTTATTTGGAGTTATTTACTGTAATACAGCTCACTCTTCAAGTCAGAAGAGAGGTACATACATGTTAAAATGGTTGTTAAAGATAATGACTACAGGATTACATTATAAAATTAAAGCAATGCAAGGATACAACATTTCAAAGATTAGCTAAACAGGTGTCCAAGCAAACATTATGACTTTATAATGATCCATTTCATTAGATTCTGTAAAGCAAAAACAAACATTCAAACCAAATTCTAATATCATTTGACTTCCATTTATAATGACTGAAGCATAAGGCACTTAGTAATATAGTCTAATCTAAATATTGTGCTATGAATATCTTTTGACAGTAAATGTTGGTTTACGATAAGCAAACTAAAGTAAGTGGATACAAACACCCAACAACTATAAACACTTCCAACGGCTACTGACACCCCAATGTAGTTTCACATAGATTGCTATGATTATCAGTTTAACTGTACCACAGCGTCAAATACATCATCATAATGGCAAAAGGTATATGAACTTAGACAAGGAACAAAAGAAATTCTGTCTATACAGTATGATCATCAGAAAACTGGACAGATGATTTACATTGTAAGAGTTAAAAGGCACAATTGAATGATTATGGATAATAGCTCTAAACTCAAAGGTTAGGAAAAAGGTACACTGTGAATGTTGCCTCAAATGCAAGGCTGCCCATTCAAGATAACAATCAGAAAATTCTTCTATGAATCGTTTTAAGGGGCAGCTACAAACAGTATATTCTGTCACTTAATTTGGACAATCTGTTGAAAATGCTTAGTTCATTAATAATTGTCATTGTGTAAAAACACCCCCATTTTCTTTTGTTCTTCGCCTTAGATCAGATGATCAGTGTTTCTAGGTCTCTCTCTGTGGATAAAACGGCGTCTCCAGGATTGCTTTGTTTTTCTCTGATGTCAGCAGACTCTGACAAAGGGAGTCTCGGATCTTCTTCCATGACTCCAACTCTGAGCTCCAAAGTGCAGCTCTGGCTCTGATGAACTGTGAGACTTGAGTCTCGCTGCCCTTTGGCCAGACTGATGCTGTCTTTACAGATGAAGATGATGTCCATGCCGAGGAAAAGAGCATTGAGTGTGATGAAACCTGCCCTGGCTGACTTGGAGAGAGCGAGAGGCCCTTTGACTGCTGCCTGACCAATATCTGGGATGTCTGAGGCCACCCTGGGTACATTACGTAAAGCTTTACCTTCCTGAGCCACCACCTTACCAACACCTGTAAACACCTCTTCACTCTGAAAGAACTTAAAACCAGAGGCAGCATCAACAATTGAATCAATGCCTTTTCCAATAGCACCAGCTTTAAAAAGAACCTTACTTACTCCCACGCCCACCTCTATCTTGCTTATTTTTATTTTGGTGACAGGTTGACTGGTCACCTCCTCCAGACAATCCTGGAGACTCTGCACATCTTCCATGAAGCTCTGGAAGACTTCACTGGCTTTCTTTTGATGTTTACGGTTTACTCCAATCTCTGTGACTGTGGTGACAGCACTGTTGACTCCACTGGTGACTCCAAGACTTATCCCTGCTATTAACAGACCTGAAGACACTCCAAATGTTACAGGAATTAATGCCAAACCAACAATGGAAAGCACACCTCCAACAGCCCCCACTGAGCTGCCTGCCACACTGGAGATCTTTGCCCCTTTGCTCATCCTGTCAAGCTGAACGGCACTTTCCTCCAGGTCTTTTAGAAACTCCAGCATCCTGGGCTGTCGCTCATTGAACTCACTGATGAAGTGAGAACATGGCATGTTCTGGAACATGAACACCATCCTGAAGTGCCGGTTCATCCTGATAGAGAGGGAAAACAAAGCTTAAGTTCCACTTATCAATATTGTTTATCAACACTAGAGTAAATTATTATGTGGAATGTGAAAAGGGGTCACTTTTGCCTTGGGGACATCCCCCCGTGTCACCATGTTGCAGCATCAGCATTGTCGTAATGTTGCACAGTTCCAGTGAACACTTCTGACAGTGACATTTCTGGATTATCCAGAATAACCAGGACTTATTTCACGTAATATTTGCTCTTAAACAAATCATCCATGGGAAATATTTACCTGATTTCTTCAAGCTGATTAATGTGATACAGCATCTTCTGTATGTCACCTTCAGACAAATCCACATCGAGGTCTATCAGAGTTTGCTTAGTCATCTTCAGGCAAAAGTCACTGAAGGAGCTGTGAAAGACAGTTACACTTACTGCCTACAATAGATGCTTTTATTCAAAATGTGCACACAATTTTGTCCATGAAATGTCTGTTTACCTTTTCTCTAAGTTCCCACAGATTGTCTGGGTGGTCTGTATGTATTTGTCCAACTGATACGACAGCACTTCCACATTCTGAAGTTTGGGAAGGAAGAAGACTTGAGCATCTCTTTTAAACTCGAGGAGGAGAGGGCAGATAAGTCGTGCAGCAGTGATGACAACCTCAACTTGTTCGAGGTTGATCCCTTCGGGCAGATGTAACACCTGGTTCTCCGGGAACACATGAAGTGAGGTGACCGCCAGCTTCTCCACTGCGTCCAGGAAGCAGTTGAGCTTCTCCAGGGCCTCCCAGAGTGTCCTTCAACACAGCAGCCAGCTCCTTCTCCAGCTCTGCACATGTACTTTTCTTGGTCACCTTGCTTGTCATATATTCCCAAAAGGCCTTAGCTTTGTTCTCTGACTGGGAAACATGGCGGAAGCTCAGGTCAAGTTTGTCAGCTCTGTCTTTTACGTCTGTCATGCTGTTTAACTCTGTCTCCCTTCTATGCACCCATTTGTCAGTCTTCTCACAGAATCCTCTCACTGTGTCGATGTACATGAAGGTATCTGTGATGTAGCGGCACAAAGCCTCCTGTAGCTCCTTTCTGTAAAGACAAACCATCAACCAGATTGTAAAATTTCAAAACAAATGCAATCCACAGAGCTGTTTCTGAAAGACCTAGTGTATCACCATCCTAGATTTGTAGTCATTTAGACCTTTTTGTAGTAGTTTTGTTTCTCTTTGGAGTTGTTTTGTACGTCACTTGTTTTGTTATTGGGGTCGTGGGGCCCCTGGATCAGAACCTTTGTTTGGTGAAAAGTCACAGAGCTCAGTAAAAAGTAAGGACATCCTGATGGTCAGAACAAAAAGAAGAAACATAGTGGCACGCTCTCTTTTTTTAAAGGATAAGTACAACTCATTTTCTTACTGTATTTTTCTCTAACAATGCTTTTCTCATCTCTGCACAGAAGTAGGCCAAAATCAAAGTTTACCTTGCAGCAGACATTTTTTCCTCTCTGAGAGTCAGTTTCAGCTCCTTCAGTTCCCAACTTGTTTTTGGACTGAATATGATGAATGTTTGTTATGCACATCAGTAAGTTGAACCACTCCTGTTCCTGTATTTAACTCCCTCCAGGCCCAGCAGTCTATTCATTTTTTTCAGGAAGCTGCGTGATGGAAATCTAGTGTGGAAGCAAGACAACTTTACTTATCGACACCTAGTTCCTGTTATTGCATTCAAGTGCTGTTGTTCCTCCTTAAAAGAATGCAGTAGTTCCTAACTTTGCCAACATTGTGGCATGTTTAAATATGTTGCAAGGAATCTTAATGAGAATGACTTATAGCAACTGGATCAGAAGACTTATGATTTGATGAGTTTTAACATACCGCATATTATATGATTTTATCTGACAACTGTCAAAACCAACTGAAACCAATAAAAGATTTGAGTGTATGAGTATGTGATCCTGCAGGCAGTGTTCTCTTCATGAATCACAGTTCACCTGGAAATGTGCGCACAGGCCCGGACTGACCCACAGGAGTGCCGGGACAATTGCCGGTGGCCTGGGCCCTAAGTGGCCTGCCTGGCCTTCCTGTCAAAAAATGAGGCAGAAGAATGCGGTCGCCATTTCCCATGCTGAGAAGAACCAGTGAACTGTGGAAGAAAAAAGAGAATAAAAGGATTTTTTTATTTTATTTTTACTTACATTACACTTAATTGGAGAAAGCAAGATGATAATTTTCCTAACATCTTTCAATATCTAATTCTTTTTGTCTGAGAATTAGTAAGATGTACAAAAAGTGCACTGAGGATTAAAAAGTAGAATTACCGCCTCACAGTTGTTTGCCTCCACCAACCTGTCAGGCTGCAGCAAAGTTTTCTCTTCTCTGTGAACCATCTTCAGTTTCTTCCTGGTTAGACTGCTTACACTGATACAATAAAAACAGCACAGGACCTTATTTATTTAGGGAGGTTGACACTGCAGCGATAATAAAGTGTCCAAAGTCCAGGTAGCAGCACAGCTTCACTTATTAAATGCTTATTTCCTGATGTGGCCTTCAAGTTCTGTTGTTCCTCCTCTGCAGCAACTTTTTGTCAATGGAGTCTGGCACTGCAATAATCTTTGATAAAAAGCAGATCCTTTGGGTGCTGTGGGTTGCAGGGTGAGGCCTCCATGAATCTGGCTTCTCCCACAGATGCTGGATCAGTTTGGGATCTAGGGAGTTTGGAGGCCAGGTCCTCAAGACATTCCTGAGTGGTCTTGGTGGCGTAGTGGGTTTATCCTGCTGGGGAAGGCCCCTGCCATCAGGGAGTGCTGTTGCCATGTGGAGGGTTTACTTAGTTTGCAACAAAGTTTAAGTGTCAGGTAACATCAAGATGAATGTCAAGACCCAACATTTCAAAGCGGAACTCTTACTTTTGTTGGTGTCATTAACTCACCTTGTAAGGGAGGTGAATATCACCTTTTCATTTGCACTGCTGCTGCTGTCGTCTGATCCTCATCAGGGCCAGGGGTTTCCTCCCTGGGTGAATCTAAAAGTACTGATTGACACAGTTAACACTTCCATAGCTTGTTTTTAAATTAAGTTTTAATTCAACTTTTACATTATAGCACACAGTGAAGATGTTGTGTTTTCCATTGTTAAATCTACCTTGTAAACACAACTAAAAACTCACTGAGAAACTACAAACTATTAGTACTTGTCGCAGAACAGAGACGTCACCACAACGGTGAACAGTCTCCATGGTAACGTAAGCTAAACCGGAAGGACAGCTAAGCCAAGCTAACCACACGAAAACATTAGTCTATTAACTCTTATTTAAGAACAGTTTCCACAAATGTAACCAAATTAACTTTAACAGTCATTTGAAAAACAATGTTGTGACTCATTCACACTCTTTTAATAAATCTTGTTTCATCTTTGAAAAACAAAAATTAAGTAGCCTACATGACATGTACTTGCCGTTGTGGGTTTCAAATTAAAAGCTCTCTAGCGATTCGTACACGGTCCATATAGCCCACAAAATTAGAGTTTTGTTTCCGTTTATGGATTTTTCTAAAAATAAATAGTTTTTTATATTTCTGTTTTAAAAACAAAGTTCAGTGCAAAATTTTGAGGTACTTGTGCTCTACCTGCAGTTTTGCAGTTAACTACATACTCCACCACATTTCAGAGGGAACTTTTTTTCGACAACCTCAGTTACTTTACAGAATTAAAATTATTTATGTATATGTACATGACTCTGAAACGGGCCATTCTGCATGTTGAATACTTTTACTTTTTGTACTTTAAGTATACTCTGATTCCAACACTGGAGGCGGATCAGATTAAGGACGTCAAGAAGATAAATCGTACCTTATTCTCACTCACACTGGAGACACCGTCCATCGATGAATAAAATTTGGATAATTTAGGCTTTATAACTGGAAGGTTTTCACAGAAGGTCAATCAGGAAATTTATTTGTGGAGAATTCACCCACATTCAAACTTCGGCGCCACCACCTGCAGTTTATTAATCACACGAAATTAGAATCAGCTTCTTCTTCTTCTTTTTGCTTTGATTTTAACGGCAGCTGCATCCTGAATGTGGCACTGCTGCCACCTTGTGGAATTAGTTAACTCCTACATCGTCCGGTCTGTCAGAATTCTTTCGATCATGTCCTCTCTCTCTGCTAAATGTTTCCTGCAATTCTCTACAGACATATGGCGTTTCTTTTTCCTCCATGTTACTGGCCACCGTGATACCTGTTTATTTTTGTCTTTTATCCTTTTCTAATGACCTTTTCTGCCTTATTTTTAGACTTGTTAGACTTGTTGACCTGTTAGATTTGGTGCAGATATGCATGAGCTGATGTCTAATTTTCGCGTTGTTGCACCTGTCAAACTTGATACCACATGATCAGTATTAGTAAGACTCACAGGACTTGTGTGGGTTATGCCTTAGGACCATTTTTAAGGATGATCCATTCTATTTTTTTCCCACCTTTCTTTTACATTATGGGCAATAAAGACTGTCATAATAAGATATTAGTACTTCCTCTCCTATAAAAGTGATCATTTTATTGATTTAGGAACATGATTTTGCTGCTACAAAATCATTAAAACAAGAGAGAAGTTACAGAAACCAGGAAATCATGGTAACAAATGATACAAAACTATTGAATGTACCCCCTGTAAATGTATAATTATTGAAATAATTTAGCTCTGTGTCTATGCTGCTGAACACATAAGAGAATTAGAGAAAGCAGTACTATCAAGTACTATCAACATAATGCTGAAGCTCTTATTTTAACTTTAGGAAGTTGTATAATGTTCCTTTGATTAACAACATGACTTGACTACAGATTTTGAAACTTTATGAAATAGTCTTATAAATGCATGAAAAAAATTTAAGAGCACATCCTTACTCTCAGTATTACAATGATGATCAGTATCCATGTAATCAAGAAAAATACCTCACATTGTCATTTCAACACACATATACACAAACACCCCACATCTCTCATGCATTTAAGTCAGCTGTAAGTTAATTTAGTAGTTTTAGCCAGTAAACATGTTGATAACCTGGATTACTTAAGCAGCACTTTTTGAGCCAGGGCTGCATTTCGAAACAATTACAATCTGTAGCTTGTAATGATCGGCCCACCACAGGGTCCAGCAGGGTTCAAGAGGTTAATGAAGACAGTACATAACTTCATAATCCACCTTTTATGATGCACATGTCCCTTATCCTTCACTGGAGCTGGTTCTTGTTTATCTTCCTCATGTTTTTGTTTATCTTCATCTTCCACATGTGCATGTTTATCTTCCACATGTATTAGTTTATCTTCCACATGTGCTTGTTTATTTTCCTCATGTATTTGTTTATCTTCCACATGTGCTTGTTTATCGTCCTCATGTTTTTGTTTATCTTCCACATTTGCCTGTTTATCTTCCTCATGTTTTTGTTTATCTTCCTCATGTTTTTGTTTATCTTCCTCATGTTTTTGTTTGTCTTCCTCATGTTTTTGTTTATCTTCCACATGTTTTTGTTTGTCTTCCTCGTGTTTTTGTTTGTCTTCCTCATGTTTTTGTTTATCTTCCTCATGTTTTTGTTGATCTTCCACATGGACTTGTTCTGTGTCTTCCAGGCACTTGATGTTGACTCTGTGTCTCTTTCTTCCTTGGTCACCTTCTCTGGATAAAAAGGCCTATCCAGGATAGCTTTGTTTTTTTCTGATGTTTGCAGGCCTTGATGCAAGGATTTGTAAATTTTCTCCCAGGAGTTCATCTCTGAACGCCAAAGGTCAGCTGCAGCCCTGATTGAATGTGAAGTTTCACTTTTTGCGCCTTTAGCCAGACTGAAGCCGTTTTTACAAATGGACAAGATGTCAATGCCTAGGAAAAGAGCACTGACTGTAATTAACCCAGCATTGGCTGCTGCCTCTCCTATCTCTGCTGCCACCTGGGGCACATCACATACAGCTGCACCTTCAACAATATTTTCAATATTTTTTCCAATACCACCAATATTAGTAAGAACTCTGGATACTCCCAGAGCCACATCTAATTTACTTGCTTCTATTTCGGTGACTGGTTGACTGGTCACCTCCTTCAGACAATCCTGGAGACTCTGCACATCCTTCATGAAGCTCTTGAAGACTTCTTCAGCTTTCTTTTGATGTTTATGTTTTACTCCAATCTCTGCACCTGTGGTGACAGCGCTGTTAAGACCATGGGCAATTCCGAGCCCTAACCCAGCCATTGTCAGACCTAGAGATACTCCTGCTGTTACAGGGGTTAGTGCTAAACCAACAATAGAAAGCACACTTCCAACAGCCCCCACTGAGCTGCCTGCCACTCTAGAGATCTTTGCTCCTTTACTCATCCTGTCGAGCTTAACAGCTCTCTTCTCCAGGTCTTTTAGAAACTCCAGCATCCTGGGCTGTCGCTCATTGAACTCACTGATGAAGCGAGAACATGGCACTTTCTGGAAGATGAACACTGTTCGAAAGTCTGGGTCCATCCTGATAAGAGAAAAAGCACAGTGATGCCCACTTCATTATTATCATTATTATTATTATTATTAACAGTGGATTAAAGTATTATGTGGATTACTCTTCCTAGAGCAAGAACAACAGTCTAATGTGTATTCTCTTCCCTGAAAAATCGTAAATGAAACTGTGTCCTATATTCCTCCTCGAGCAACATCACGACTTTAAAACATACCAGTAATTCAAAACAAACTATTGTTTTTTAATCAAGAAAAATTGCACCTGAAAAGCAAGCCTATGAATCTCTTGACCAAAGAGTGTCAAATACACTCATAAATTCTGTTTATTCCTGATATTTTCAAAGTTTCCTGGCTGGATATCAGAGATAAACATAGGTTTTTAATGACCTAAGGGTTAGGGTTAGGGTTAAGGGTTCTTTTAACTGATCAGCATTACACTTGAACTTGCTAGGCCTGTGTCTGGAGCCGTGTTAAACTGCTTACCTGATCTGAAATAACTCACTGATATGATGATGCATCCTCTGCATGTCATCCTCAGACAAATTAACATGAATATCAACTGCAGGTTTTATCTGGCAGACGTTACCAAGAGATCTGTGAATGATACAGTTACCATTAGTCTAGTCAGCTATGGTATGGTTCCTTTAAAGAACTGTTCATATAATTTAAATGAAAACAGGAGGTGCTGTTTATGAAATGTCCATTTACCTGTTTACAAACTTCCCACAGATTGTCTGGGTGGTCTGTATGTATTTGGCCAACTGATATGACAGCACTTTCACAATCCTGAAGTTTGGGAAGGAAGAAGACTTGAGCATCTCTTTTAAACTCGAGGAGGAGAGGGCAGATAAGTCGTGCAGCAGAGATGACAACCTCAACTTGTTCGAGGTTGATCCCTTCGGGCAGATGTAACACCTGGTTCTCCGGGAACACATGAAGTGAGGTGACCGCTAGCTTCTCCACTGCATCCAGGAAGCAGTCAAGCTTCTCCAGGCCTCCCAGAGTGTCCTTCAACAAAGCAGCCAGCTCCTTCTGCAGCTTTGCAAGCCTACTGTCTGCAGTCACCTGGGTCATCCTGCTCTTCATATATTCTGAAAAGGCCTTAGCTTTGTTCTCAGACCGGGAAACATGGCCAATGTTTAGGTCAATGCTATCCACTCTGTCTTTGATGTCCGTCATCATGTTTAATTCCGTTTCCCTCCCAAGTGCCCATTTGTCCATCTTCTCACAGAATCCTCTCACTGTGTCGATGTAGATGAGGGTATCTGCGACGTAGCGGCACAAAGCCTCCTGTAGCTCCTCTCTGTAAAGACAAACCATCAACCAGTTTGTTAGATTTTAAAACAAATGCAATCGACAGAGCTGTTAGTTTGCACTAAACATCTTTGCTGTCATCTTCTGTCTCTTTGTGGTCTGCATGCCTGCTGCTTTTGGAGCATATTGTTCTTTGCATCCAAAAAAAAAACCTACCTCTGCTTTTTCACTTGCCAACATGGTTGAGCTTGGGGTCAGTCATTTGGGACTTGTCTTTGATGTCCTTCATTTTGCTCAAGTCTTTCTTTCCATCATCTATTCATTCAGCTGAGTTGTAAGGCAAAGCCAGCTGCTGAAATTAGTTTCCTCCATAGGGTAGCCATAGGACAAAAGGAGACAGTTGAGGTGCTTTGTCAGAGGGATTACATATCCCATCTGGCCTCAGAGTGCTGCCACCAGGATTTGACCCAGTATAAGCAGAAGGAAATTAATGGGTGAATTTATAACTTTCATTCACATGCTCCAAGTAAATTTAGAGACAAAATTATTACAATGTTTTCAACACATATAAAGTAAAATGTTATCATGTTTTGAGCATGGACTCTTGCAGGGAAACTTCTCTAGGCCTTTACATTGTTCAAATAAGGTTTGGCGAAATTTCATGTTTTCTCGTGTGTCAGCTTTTTAATCTCTGCAATCCTTTCCACATGATCATGCTGTCAGAGTTCCTCTCATTTGCAAATTCATACATCAGCAGCCAGGTAAATGTAATTAATGTGAAATACTACAAACAATGAGTGAGGATCAAATAAGGGTTGTTGTCTTATTTTCTTTGTGTTGTGTTATTCACTTGTTCAAGGAAGCATATGATTTAAGCAGATATAATAAAGAGGAGAAGGGAATCTTGACAAGGACAGAGAAGACATTAACTGGTTAATTTGATTATTATGTAGTAGTTTCTTTCTCATTACCTAAATATAAATAGCAATTAGCCACATTAAAACCAGTTGCCAGTTTTGATGTTGTGGCTGGTGTATATATACAGTACAGTACACCTAAAATTACATTTGATTTGAAATGTCAAACTTTCAAAATGGTTATTGTCATGACCTTGCAAAAATTAAGCAACAAATACTACAAGGCCTAGCTTAGTCACGATATTTCTTCAAAGCCTGAGATTAGCAATAATGAATTTAAAAAAAAATAATGATAATAATAAAACTGCTTCTATTAATTTGCTTGTATTCTATTTCTTAAATGGAAAAAAAACCACACAGGTCCACCTAAAGCTAAATTCAGTTAATGCTCCTGTTTCAGCCCCTGCAGGTCTTTGACTTTACTTGAATCAAATTCAGCAGCAGTTTAAACATTCAAACGTTACCTTGACAGAGACACCTGATCATCTCCACTTGATGTAGCATCATTAAGTCCTTGTAGACTTGTCATTTTAGTGGATGCATGAACAAAGCAAAGTCCAAGACGACAGGTCTGGTGGCTTGGATTGAAAGAATTCTCTCATCCTTGTTTGATGGATTTTGAAGTAGCTCTGAGGAAGGACACCTTATGAGGCACGTTGGTGCGGTGACACTTTCCTTTCTCATCATATTCAATCACATATTTTTTGTTTAACTCCTGAATAAGCAAATTAAAGTAGCATATCAGCATATTTACATAACACTGGAGAAGTAAATGCTACATTGGAATTTATTGTTAGAAATATGCCATTCTATAAAGATTTAGTTATTTCTTTTGTGTGTGGATTTCTTTCTTTTCACTCTGTAGCAGAAAACAAGCTAGTGTCATCTTATATTAAAACAGTGAAAGCCATCAGAATCTCTGAAGATAGGAAACATTGAAGCTGAAGGGAGAATTTAAAGCAGGAAATATAAAGGTTGGCTGGAGTCAATCCAAGCTTGCACACGTCACCAGTCTACCTCAGGGCCAACACATATAGACAATCAACCATTCACACTCATATTCTAACCTATGAGCAATTTAGAGTCACCAATTAACCTGCATGTCTTTGGACTGTGGGAGGAAGCTGGAATACCCAGAAAAATCCCGTGCAGGTACAGGGAGAACGCCACACAGAAAGGCCTTGGGTGGACCAGGGTTCCAACCCCGAACCCTCTTGTTGTGAGGCGACAGTGCTGCTTCTATAATGAGTTGGTTCATTACAACAGCATTTACACAAAGTGAAAATGAGGTTTCCCTCTGAACTTTGTGAACTTCCTTTTCCCTCATTTCTCACTGCTGAGGCACTAACCACAGTTGGTCTAGTACACTTGGCTGTTAGGTGCTATTTCCTTCAGTCAATGGTTGCAAGTGCTGCTGAGGCTGGAGAGGGTCAAACAGTCAAACATGTCACTTCTCATGTCTGCATGACTAAGCTGTATTTAGTTACTGGATGAGTAGATTTTGTGGAACGGTTCAGTTGATGGTCCTACTTTTCACATTTTTATTTACACACGTGTTTCTCTCTTTTTCATGAAATCTGCACAGCAGCAGTGACAGATAACACTCTGGTGTGAATATTAAAATACTGGTATTAAGAAAAAGTTGCGCTATGCTCTGAGTCTACTGGTTAAGATGCAGGCCCAGTAACTGCAATGTCAGCAGTTCAAATCCAGTTTTGGACTTTTTTGCACCACACACATACATATTCAACCACACGTAATCTCATGGTATGTGTATACATGCACACATAGATATATGCATGCGTCTGCATGCATGTTCAGTATTCAGTTTTGTCCAAAACAGAATTAACACATAACTTTTATTTTTCAGTTACATTTATTAAAGTGTGTATTACATAATGACATATAATAGAGTATGATTTGAAACATGTTTTGTCCAGAAACAAATATTCAGTCTAAATGATAAGTGAAAAAGTTGACTCATTAATTTGATTTAAAATCAGGAGAATGACAGTAAATTACCAAATGCCTCAAAATGAGCTGAATCCTCATACATGTTTCATTGCCATAAAGTGGATCAGACACCTGATCAGTGTTAGGATGTGTATTGAGCACATTGAGCACTACTGTATTACACAATACATGTTTTTCTTTCTGTCTTTCTCTGGATGAAATGGTTTTTCATCCACTTCATCACATGGAATTTCCATTTCTGCTTCTATTTGTTTCTGGATCTCCCTCTCTGGATAAAACGGTGTTTCCAGGATTGCTTTGTTTTTCTCTGATGTCAGCAGGCCCTGACACAGGGAGTCATGGATCTTTTTCCAAAGTGCAGCTCTGGCTCTGATGAACTGTGAGACTTGAGTCTCGCTGCCTTTGGCCAGACTGATGCTGTCTTTACAGATGAAGAAGATGTCCATGCCGAGGAAGAGAGCATTGAGTGCAATAAGACCTTCCCTGGCTGACTGAGAGCGAGAGGCCCTTTGACTGCTGCCTGACCAATATCTGGGATGTCTGAGGCCACCCTGGGCACATTATGTAAAGCTTTACCTTCCTGAGCCACCACCTTGCCAACACCTGTAATCACCTCTTCACTCTGCAACAACTTCATGCTGTTGACTCCACTGGTAATTCCCAGACCCATCCCTGTCATGGTCAGAGCTAGAGACACTCCAGCTGGTTAAGATGCAGGCCCAGTAAATGTCAGCAGTTCAAATCAAGCTTTGAACTTTTTCACGTACATACATACTCACACGTATTCTCACATTCTGCATATGGTTGTATGTATGTCTTTATATAACTTGTGTGTGTGTGGTTTACACAGTCACATTATGGGGACTTTTTCTCCTTATGGGGGCAAACTGTAAGTTCCTATAATGCATGTTAGGGTTAGGCAAGCAGTTGTAATGGTTAAGGTTAGATTAAGTCTTCAGGTAATCAGTGTTAGTCAGTGTAATGTCCCCTGAAGTCATGGCGACAAGACTGTGTGTGTAGGCATTTTTGTTGCCCCACTGCAACATCTCTGTTATAAACACCAACTTTGTTAGACCAGTAGTCCTCATGGAGACCAAAACCTGGTCCCATGAGACAAAACATTGTATGAGTGCGATGAGACCTGCCCTGGCTGACTTGGAGAGCGAGAGGCCCTTTGACTGCTGCCTGACCAATATCTGCGATGTCTGAGGCCACCCTGGGCACATTACATAAAGCTTTACCTTCCTCTGCCACCACCTTACCAACACCGGTAAACACGTCTTCACTCTGCAACAACAGCTAACTTTAAAACTTTAAAAAGACTGGTATGTAGATCTACTTTGTAGGTAGCACTACACCTGCCCTACATCTAATTGGTGCACCTTTCCCCTTTTTACCTGCCACACAAACATTAAATGTTGTTGTTATATCTTCCCACGTCGTCTAAATACGATCCTTCACTTGAAATCTTAAACTGAAACTAAACAGAACGTGACGCAATAGAATTCTACCGTGGGAACAGTTGTTACATTGTTTCAAGTGTACCCGCTGACCACCTGCACATTTCTCCAGATTCTACGATAACCTTGAATGACACCACGTCATTAAATATATCCGTGTCTAGCACAGATTAAAGATTACAATAATCTAAATCCAGTTTAACAGTCATGTAAGGAAAATAAATTATTCGATGTGAAAGGGACGTGGTGAGGTGAAAAACTTACCAGTAAGGCAACAAAAAACTTTTGGCAATATCCTCGGACTGGAGAAATGGACGTACTTCAAATTTCCCACGATCAATGGAGACGCTGATACGCCTGTGCAGAGCAAAAATAACATATTAGGCTTGTTGCATTGTTGCACTGTCACTCTCTGCATTACTGATTAAATTAAATATTCAACATCTAAAGAAAACAATAAACGCCATATTAAATTGTCAGAGTTGATGAATGCAGGTGGTGGTGGATGAGGTGGCTGGAGAAGGCAATGTGCGTCTCTGCAAAATCCGGACTACAAATGCCAGATCAGTGCTCTAGCGCTCCCCTGTGGCTGAAATATGGATGGGTCTTTGGATGGCCTGAGTTTTGCCGTGAAGAATATTAAATAAGACTAAGATTTTCTACCTACCTGATACTTGTATGCACACCTGAGTTTGCTTCAACTTCCAACTTTTACAGCCATGATCTGACATTACCCGGTGAGGCAGGAGGTAAACCACCATTTCAGACTTTGGAATGAATCATTTTGCATCTTTGGTCAACCCAATCATAAATCAAAGCTTCACAATTATCATTTAATTTACTATCAACAGACTAGGCATTAATTCAGACCCAAGATCCAGAACTCTGATATAGCCTATCCTCATTCAGTTTTTTGATAACATACATCATCTTCCTGTTTTTCCTTTTTCTGTGTCAGATTTGATTAAAATCTCTCTTTTTTTGGAAACAGACAATCTTACTTTGTCTTTTAATGAACAGACCACATTTTACAACATGCAGAGGAATAATCTTTATCAACTGTAAAATTACACATTTAATACAAGAAATTGTTTTGCTTTGTCCCCTTTTAATATACAGTACAACATATAAAGGAAGCCAAACTGTTTTTATTGTAAAATTAAAGCATTACAAAGAAGAAAAAAGAAAGAAAATACATTTCAAAGAAGCAGCCACCTCCATGGACACCATAGCTTTGAAAAACTGATTAAATTTTCTGAAACAAAAGGCCAACACTGTATGAAACGATAAAACAAACATCCAAGAACTCATATATTATTCTCATACAATCTAATCTACTCATTGAATTATACATTTTTATAAGATAGTAAATGTGTTCATACGGTAAAGCATGTGCTGAATAATCAAACATTGTGACACATAGCACCTCTACTGGTAAGATCTTATTTTTCTCTGAATGACAAATATATTGCATTACGTATTGAGACAAGCTTCACAGAAAGAAGATATAAATTCAAGTAAAGGAAAAGGCATACTGCACATGTAATTGTTAATCGACTGAATCAATGAGCTTGTTATAAGAAATAAACTTCTGTATGTTTGATGCTGATTAATGATTTACAGCTCCTAGCATGATTGAATTTTCACACAATTGACTCACATTAATTAGAGCTACCATAAAGGGCACATTGTTTTACAGAAACCTGTCTTTCTTTTAATTTTCTATCCACTTGATCAGATGAAAATTTTACATCTGTTACTCTGTGTCTAGATCTAGATCTGCTTCATGGATAAAAAGGTGTTTCTAGGATATCTCGTCTTTTCTCTGATATCAGCAGACCCTGACAAAGGGAGTCTCGGATCTTCTTCCATGACTCCATCTCTGAGCTCCAAAGTGCAGCTCTGTCTCTGATGAACTGTGAGACTTGAGTCTCACTGCCTTTTTGGCCAGACTGATGCTGTCTTTACAGATGAAGAAGATGTCCATGCCGAGGAAAAGAGCATTGAGTGTGATGAAACCTGCCCTGGCTGACTTGGAGAGAGCGAGAGGCCCTTTGACTGCTGCCTGACCAATATCTGGGATGTCTGAGGCCACCCTGCCAGCAGCTTTTCCAATAGCACGAGCTTTGTGAAGAACCTTACCTACTCCCACAACCACATCTATCTCACTTGCTTCCATTTTGGCGACTGTTTGCCTAGTCACCTCCTCCATACAACCCTGGAGACTCTGCACATCCTCCATGAAGCTCTGGAAGACTTCACTGGCTTTCTTTTGATGTTTACGGTTTACTCCAATCTCTGTGACTGTGGTGACAGCACTGTTGACTCCACTGGTGACTCCAAGACTTATTCCTGCTATTAACAGACCTGAAGACATTCCAAATGTTACAGGAATTAATGCCAAACCAACAATGGAAAGCACACCTCCAACAGCCCCCACTGAGCTGCCTGCCACACTGGAGATCTTTGCCCCTTTGCTCATTCTGTCAAGCTGAACAGCACTTTCCTCCAGGTCTTTTAGAAACTCCAGCATCCTGGGCTGTCTCTTGCTGAACTCACGGGATAAATCCGCAACATGATTCCTCCTGAAACAAGAACACCATCCAGAAGTGCTGAACAAGAAGAAAACAAACGTCAGTATATGAGACTGCTCCTATGCCACACCCTTCAAAGCAGTCACCATGTGCAGCAGTACACTGCTCCCAGTGCTCCTGTTATGTATAGAACTCTCTCTGTAAGACCTGTTTTGTAAGGGTTTGGTTCCCTGAAACTTCATCTTCTTCATGTCGACACAGTAGAGAAGAACCAGTGTGAGTTGCAGATGGTGCTTGACACGCTAACAGAACGGGACGTCCAGAGAGAGTTCAAAGTGTGGCAGGAGGGCTGGGTGCAGCGTATTGCTACACAAGGTGACAACTTGGACAGGGATGGCAGCCAGATTTAAACCAGGATTTATTTCATGTAATATCTGACACCCAACAAACCATACACTGGCAACACTCACCTGATTTCCTCAAGCTGATTAATGTGATACAGCATCTTCTGTATGTCATCTTCAGACAAATCCACATCGAGGTCTATCAGAGTTTGCTTAGTCATCTTCAGGCAAAAGTCACTGAAGGAGCTGTGAATGAAGAATGCTTTGACTGTTGCTACACTTAAAATTTCAAATAAATGTGAACCCATCATATTGCAATCAAGATATTTGGGACAAATATAGATGTATGACATTTTTATTTCATGCAGCCTGGATTTCATTTATTTATTTATTTAACGTGATACGCCTATCAAAGTTTTTATTGCACACACACACACACTAAAAGGTCTGTGTAGTGCCTTCAATTGTCCACTAGGTGTCACTAATACATAATGAACAAGCAGCATAACACATTTAAATGTAGTATCCATTATTTTATTCCAAATTGTGTATTCTGAAGCAAAGAGCCTATCCAAACACTTAATGGCTGGACTTTGCATAAAATACCCATGAACAGTGTTCTGCTTAAAATGATAATGTAGTACCATCTCAAGCAATAAGATGTGATGGTGTGATTATTGGCAGCAAAGTCATCAAAGGATAACACGTGTGTATACACACACACACCTGTAGATGTGACACAGTCATTTCATTTTTACATTTATTATCCGGTGAAGTAGGAATTACATACTGAAGTATGATTGAACAAGAACATTCTGAAAAAATGATAAGTAAAAAAGTTTGACTCATTAAATTGGTTTAAAATCAGAATTAGATCAGCATTTTCATTCATGGTTCATTCACATAAAATGGATCTGACATCTGATCATAGTGTAATTATTTGGAACATAGATAAACTGAGTACTACTGAATCACACAAGACTGTTCTTGCTTTTCTTTCAGTTTTTCATCCACTTCATCACATGGAATTTCCATCTCTGCTTCTATTTGTTTCTGGATCTCCCTCTCTGGATAAAACGGCGTCTCCAGGATTGCTTCATTTTTCTCTGATGTCAGCAGGCCCTGACAAAGGGAGTCATGGATCCTCTGCCATGAGTCCATCTCTGAGCTCCAAAGTGCAGCTCTGGCTCTGATGAACTGTGAGACTTGAGTCTCGCTGCCTTTGGCCAGACTGATGCTGTCTTTACAGATGAAGAAGATGTCCATGCCGAGGAAAAGAGCATTGAGTGCGGGCCCTGGCTGACTTGGAGAGAGCGAGAGGCCCTTTGACAGCTGCCTGACCAATATCTGGGATGTCTGAGGCCACCCTGGGCACATTACGTAAAGCTTTACCTTCCTCTGCCACCACCTTACCAACACCTGTAATCACCTCTTCACTCTGCAACAACTTCACAGCAGAGGCAGCATCAACAATTGAATCAATGCCTTTTCCAATAGCACCAGCTTTGCCAAGAACCTTACCTACTCCCACAACCACATCTATCTCACTTGCTTCCATTTTGGCAGCTGTTTGCCTGGTCACCTCCTCCAGACAATCCTGGAGACTCTGCACGTCTTCCATGAAGCTCTGGAAGACTTCACTGGCTTTCTTTTGATGTTTACGGTTTACTCCAATCTCTGTGACTGTGGTGACAGCACTGTTGACTCCACTGGTGACTCCAAGCCCTACCCCTGTCATGGTCAGAGCTAGTGATACACCAGCTGTTACAGGAATTAATGCCAAACCAACAATGAAAGCTTTCCTCCAACAGCCCCCACTGAGCTGCCTGCTACACTCGAGATCTTTGCCCCTTTGCTCATCCTGTCAAGCTGAACAGCACTGTCCTCCAGGTCTTTTAGAAACTCCAGCATCCTGGGCTGTCTCTTGCTGAACTCACGGATGAAACCACAACACGATTCTTCCTGAAACAAGAACACCATCCGGAAGTGCTGGTTCATCCTGATAAAGACAAAAGAAGAAATTAGATTACGAGAAGAAAACAAATGTCAGTATATGAGACTGCTCCTGTACCACCCTTCAAAGCAGTCACCATGTGCAGCAATACCTGCTCCCAGTGCTCCTATTGTATAGAACTCTCTGTAAGTCCTGTTTTGTAAGGTTTGGTTCCTGGAACTTCATCTTCTTCATGTTGACACAGTAGAGAAGAACCAGTGTGAGTTGCAGATGGTGCTTGACACTCAATATCTGACACCCAACACACCATACACTGGCAACACTCACCTGATTTCTTCAAGCTGATTAACGTGATACAGCATCTTCTGTATGTCATCTTCAGACAAATCCACATCGAGGTCTATCAGAGTTTGCTTAGTCATCTTCAGGCAAAAGTCACTGAAGGAGCTGTGAAAGACAGTTACACTTACTGCTTACAATAGATGCTTTTATTCAAAATGTGCACACGATTTAGTTCATGAAATGTCTGTTTACCTTTTCTGTAACTTCCCACAGATTGTCTGGGTGGTCTGTATGTATTTGTCCAACTGATACGACAGCACTTCCACATTCTGAAGTTTGGGAAGGAAGAAGACTTGAGCATCTCTTTTAAACTCAAGGAGGGAGGGCAGATAAGTCGTGCAGCAGTGATGACAACCTCAACTTGTTCGAGGTTGATCCCTTCGGGCAGATGTAACACCTGGTTCTCCGTGAACACATGAAGTGAGGTGACCGCCAGCTTCTCCACTACATCCAGGAAGCAGTCGAGCTTCTCCAGGCCTCCCAGAGTGTCCTTCAACACAGCGGCCAGCTCCTGCTCAAGCTCTGCACGCCTGCTGTCTGCAGTCACCTGGGTCACCTTGCTCTTCATATATTCCCAAAAGGCCTTACCTTTGTTCTCAGACCGGGAAACATGGCCAATGTTTAGGTCAATGCTATCTGCTCTGTCTTTGATGTCCATCATCATGTTTAATTCTGTCTCCCTCCCGAGTGCCCATTTAGAGATCTTCTCACAGAATCCTCTCACTGTGTCGATGTAGATGAGGGTATCTGCGACGTAGCGGCACAAAGCCTCCTGTAGCTCCTCTCTGTAAAGACAAACCATCAACCAGTTTGTGAGATTTTAAAACAAATGCAATCAACAGAGCTGTTATTGGAAGACCCAGTCTATCACCATCCTAGGTTTGTAATCTTTCAGACCTCCTTGCAGTTCTTTTCTGTCTTGAAATCATTTTGTGTCTTGCTGTGTCTTATTATCGGGGTCATGGGGCCCCCCGGTCAGAGCCTTTGTTTTAAGTCTTTGTTATATATGGATATTATCTGGAACAACAATAATATCACTGTCAATAATAAGAGTTCAAAAATTGGTTATGTTCCGGTTTAATTAACAGATATGTGTATGCGTCAACAAAAAGAAGCCTAAACGGTGTATTTCTGCTAAATTACTTGTCACACATGCTTTATATATACACAAAGTGTATATTATGTTAATGCTTAGGAATCTGAAGAGTTGTAGCAGAAGATACATAGGATGTACAAAAAGTACATATAATGGGCAAAACTAAATGTTTTTATTAAGATATACTTATAATTTTTGCTTTTTTACTTGTAAAAAAATAGATAATTTAACCTTTTCAGGCCCCAAGAAAAAAGTTTCAGATACAAAGGCATCTTCAAACAGCGGCAACTGCTTTGTTTTACTGGTCCCACGCCACAAGGGTTGGGAACCATTGCTCTGCATAATACACAATTTTTTACAGAAGCAGTTTAGATTATGTCACAGTAGAAAAAACACAAGAGTAAATATTAAAATAACTGATCACACTTGACTACCTGGGAGCCATCATCACGCTATCACTAAAGCCTGTGGCTTACTTGCTATGAGTCAAAATGTCTGCTGTTGTAAAAAATGTCTATTCAGAATGTATCACTATCTCCTTGCAGTTGCACGGTTTGACCAGCAGATGTTGCCAAAGCGCACATGGTTCCATAGTGAATCACTGATTGAAGCAGCAAGTTCAAGGTTTCAGAGTGTTTCATTTTCACCATCATTGTGTAATATTCCAGATTCTTTTGGCATTACTATTGACAGCGTTACACTAAATATTGTGTTACTGTAACTAAGTCACTGAAATGATTTCACAATTATGGTTAATACAGTGACTCAAACAACAGAAGCTACGAGGTGTTTATTTCTCCATTTGTTGCCTTTGTTTCTAAGATAGAACATTTCTATGGTGGTGCAAGAAGTATGAAAAACATGCATAAGTAAGTGCAAATACAACAGTGTGGAAACAGCCCTACTTCATTACAAGTAAAAGTCCTACATTCAACTTAAGCTCAAAAGTATTATCAGCAAAATCACAAAAGGGTCACAAGCTAAATCTGAGGGGTCATAAGATGATTAATGGGTGAAAATAAGAAAAAACAAAAGTCTGCTTCACAAATATGTTTGCATTTTTCATGATTTCTCTCTAATCTTTGCTTTGCTGTGAAATAATAGGGAATTTCACCTGTTTCAGCCTAAAACAGTTGTTGAAATAAATCCATCTGCGAAGTTTAGAGGGAAAATGTTTTGCAATTCAACAGCAAATCATGTTTTGTAAAATATTAATTTGGAAAGTAACTACTGACTCTAGCTGCACAGTTTAGTGCAGTGCAATAAAATGTAAAATATTTCCCTCTGAAATGTAGAAGCAGAAGTAGCAGAAAACGGAAATAATGCAGTAAAGTACAGGTACTTAAAAATACTTGAGTAGATGTACTTAGTTAGAAGAAAAACTCATTAGGCTCAGATAAGTGAGTTTGCACTGACGATTAAAAAACATCCAACTGTCAAATGAATGCATAACAAGTTATTAATTGTGTTGCTTAAAATACTATTCTCCCAGTACTGCAGTCAAATATCTGTCTAATATTCTGTAGTGAAGTAACTCAGAGTCAAACTTTACCTTGCAGCAGACATTTTCTCCTCTCGATGAACCGTCGTCAGTTTTTTACTGGCACCTCATCGCATTATTTGCACTGATAAAATAAAAACGGAACAAAGTGTAGCTCTCTCTGCTTCCTCTACTGAAGATCACCGGCTTGTTTTTGGACTGAACATGTTGAAACAACTAAATCGCCAGTTAATAAACAACGTCGTGACGCTTAGGTGAGTTTGGTTTCGTTTTCCTTTCTCCACATCAGCGAAAAGAACCACTCCCACTGCTGCGGTAAACTCTCTCCAGGCTCCGCAGTTAAGTTTGTTTATTCAAGAGGCTGGAGAGGAGTTTAGGAGCGACATAGCTTCACATTATTCAACGCCCAGTTCCGGGTGCTGCGTTCAAGTGCTGTCGTTCCTCCATAAAAGAATAGTTCATTTTGCGGGAGGAAACAAAATATAGAAGAACTTAAAGAAAAAAAGTTGGAATGGAAACAAGGAAGTGTACGGAAAGGAGGAAGAAAAAGAAAGAAGGAGCAAAAAGAAAGAATAAAGTAGGAGGGAACAAAGAAAGGGAGAAATTACAAGAAAATACATTTGCATGGAGATGAAATAAAGAAAAAATACAAACAAAAGGAAGTAAATGGGTAATATCAAGAAAGAAAGAAAGACAGCGTCAACAAGTAAATATGGAAGAACAGAATGAATAAAACAGAAAAAAACTGCTTGTTTCCATGAATCTCTCTCATGTTGTTTTACTGTTTGAGGCAGAATAAAGCACACACAGGTCAAAGGTCACACACATACAGACACCTGTCATAAAGGCAACACACACCACAGCTCTGCACACACACAGCTCACACACTGGCAGTGTAACTAACACACTGACTCACACCCTCAGCTGATAAACATGTGGTTATCTCTGACTGCGCCTACCAAACTACATTCCTTAAAGCGACACCAACACTGTGACTCTGAAACAAACGGCTCTTTCTCTTACTAATGACAAGCTGAATTCATAAACAACAGCAGTGGAAGAAGGAAGACATTCAGTCAGAAGTAACAGCACTCCTCTATAAAAATACAGTAAAGTCAGAATGATCCCTTTAAGTGTTATATTATTATTTACAAATATGTTACTGGAATATGATTATTATTATTGATGCATTAACATACTTGTGTATAAATGCTGCAGTAAAGGCAAAGTAGAGGCAATTTTAACTACTTTATAAACTGCTGGATTATTTAATCCAATAATCTGCAAAGTAACAAGTAGAAATATCTTTACTTTCTATCACTGATGCAGTTTTGCTATGTTCATTACATTTGGTGGTTTTGCTACAGCCTGACTTAGTCTGTTATGTCTTACAGCTAACAGTAGCTAACGTTAGCTACTGTTAGCTATAAGACATACCTAACAGACGTTAGCTAACAGTAGCTGATGTTAGCAGACGCTAGCTAACAACTTAGTCTGGTATGACCAAGAGCTAATGGTGGCTAACATTAGCTGCTGTTAGCACACTACTAGCTAATGTTAGCTTCTGTTAGCTACTGTTAGCTAATTTAACAGAAATACTGAAAAGTCCATCTACGCATGGATGTAGCGCCTGGGCTTCACCTAAAAATGTCGCTGCAAGAGACACAATACTAGTACAATAAGACATGAAACGACCACAAAGAGACGTAACACAACTACAAAGAGGCAACAAGCAACTACAAAGAGGCGCAAAATGACCATGCAGTCACACTACACAACCTAAGAGACAAAAACAACCACAGAGACATTAAATAACCACAAAGAGATGCAACATGACTACAAAGAGACACAAAAGATTGACAAAGAGACATAAAACACCCACAAAGAGACTTAAAATGGCCACAATTAGATGGACAACAACCACAACACAACTACAATGAGACAACAAACAGTTATAAAGATTCGCTAAACGTCGCTTGAGAGAGACAAACAACCACAAACAGATACAACTACAAGGAGATACAACAAGACTACAAAGAGACATAAAAATCAACCACAAACAAATTCTAAATGGCCACAATTACATGCAAAACAACTGCAAAGAAACATGTTACAACCATAAAGAAAAGCAAAACTAGCACAAAGAGATGTAACCTCACCAAACAGTAAAGCCACAAAGATGCAAAACAACTCTTCCAGAGACACAAAACTGCCACAAAACTACATAAAACTACTGCAAAGAAGCAAAACAACCACTAACAGACACAGTGATTGTAGTTCTTTTGTAGTTTTGTAGATTTTTGGGGTTGAGGATGTTGAACCTTGAACTAGAGGATGGTGTTAGCGCTGTGGAGACAATATTACAAAAGCAGTTTTGCACAAAATAAATAGTCCATCGGACAGTTCACTGTTGGCAAGGTAGGAATGTATGTAAGCTGTGTGTCTGTGTGCAGGGGGGGTGGGGGAGTTGGCAGTGGCAGCAACATTCACATCAAAGCGCTCACTCAGCTGCACTCGGCTCAGCGCCGACACCCGGGGATCAGGGTGGAAACGCTGCTGACATGGCAGTGTCCTCGCACACGCACGACAGCAGCAAAACATCGGCAGGACACACAGCAACACGGCAGCAGTGCTGGAAAGTAACTAAGTACATTTACTCAAATACAAAGTGCTACAGCTTTGAGGTTCTTGTACTTTCCTTGAGTATTTTTTATTTACTTCAGACTCTTCTGTGTGAAGTAAAGAAAATAATTTCTATCACTTCTTTTTGCCGTTTTCTCGTCCTACAACAAAATACATAGACATGAACATGAAGTCAAAACTGTTCTCTCTTCACATTCTGTTGATAATATTAGGAACTTTTTAATGTTTTAAACTAAACTACATACATAAAGCACCTTTTAAAGTTTTTACGACAGTGTGTTAAAAGTGTGTAAAACGGACTGTAAATCCTGTTGGCTGCTAGCTTAAAAAACAAAAACATTTATATTGTGTAATGTTAAAATAAACATCAAATTACTGAGTGATCTAATTTGCATTCCTGGAGGGAGGAAATGTTTTTAACCCTGGAGACCAGGGGGCCCGTGGGTGCATCTTCACCCAGAGATTCCAACTAATCAGGATCAATTACTGAGAATTGAAACAAACCTTCAAAGTGCGGCCATCTTTAAAACAGCCTCTGTCTTTTCCCCCCGTTTTTCTTCTTCTCCAGAGCACAATTTACTAGAAGCTCTCCCCGAGCCAATGCTCAAGGGGTGTTCTAACAAGGCCCTGATTAGGGCTGGATTTGCGGCTTGCCGAGTTAATGTCAGATTGGCATAAAGAGTCCACGTGGGACCGGTGTGGGTGCAGGCCTGGGACCTGATTTGCACACCCTCCTCAGCTGTCAGGGATAACTGTTTAATGAGAGCGAAGGGTGTCCCAAATCCTGGCAGAGAGGGAGAATCAGAGAGGTCTTTAGTCAGAGCTCAAGGTCTGTCCTCAGGGAAAAGGGTTGGATCTGTGAGAGACTTTAGTTTACAAGAGTTTACAGTATTTTCCTGTAGATTTTATCGAACAATAACTAAGTAAATTTACTCATGTACTGTACTTAAATACAATTTTGAGGTACTTGAACTTTCTGTGTTACACTACTTTATATTTTGAGACAGTTTTAGTTATGCTAGCTCCTTTTCAGATTAGGATTTTGGATTTAAAAAACACATATTATAAGCTATAAAATGTGTTGTTTTAGCAGGCAAAGAGACAGATATTTTCCATCAGGAGTTGGTGGAGACCAAAAAACTGAGCTAGAAGAAGAGGAATGTTGGACTTACATTCATCAGCTGCACACAAACATGTCTCCAAATCAACAATAATGTTGCTCTGTAACTGCTGGATGTGTAAACAAGCAACAGTTTGCTGAACAGTCAAGCTAATTTTACCTCACGGAGTTTAGGAGCTGCTGGAATAACGCTACCTCAATTGATTACTTTGTGTTATTGTGTCGTACTTTTGATTATGTAAAGGATCTGAATACTTCTTCCACTGAAAGTCACACAATAACACAACGTAATCAATTGAGGTAGCGTTATTCCAGCAGCTCCTAAACTCCGTGAGGTAAAATTAGCTTGACTGTTCAGCAAACTGTTGCTTGTTTACACATCCAGCAGTTACAGAGCAACATTATTGTTGATTTGGAGACATGTTTGTGTGCAGCTGATGAATGTAAGTCCAACATTCCTCTTCTTCTAGCTCAGTTTTTTGGTCTCCACCAACTCCTGATGGAAAATATCTGTCTCTTTGCCTGCTAAAACAACACATTTTATAGCTTATAATATGTGTTTTTTAAATCCAAAATCCTAATCTGAAAAGGAGCTAGCATAACTAAAACTGTCTCAAAATATAAAGTAGTGTAACACAGAAAGTTC
Organism: Lates japonicus; assembly: GCA_033238685.1. NCBI lineage: Eukaryota > Metazoa > Chordata > Actinopteri > Centropomidae > Lates > Lates japonicus. The sequence goes on along the minus strand of BRZM01001378.1, from coordinate 104,532 downwards.
AAGTACCTCAAAATTGTATTTAAGTACAGTACATGAGTAAATTTACTTAGTTATTGTTCGATAAAATCTACAGGAAAATACTGTAAACTCTTGTAAACTAAAGTCTCTCACAGATCCAACCCTTTTCCCTGAGGACAGACCTTGAGCTCTGACTAAAGACCTCTCTGATTCTCCCTCTCTGCCAGGATTTGGGACACCCTTCGCTCTCATTAAACAGTTATCCCTGACAGCTGAGGAGGGTGTGCAAATCAGGTCCCAGGCCTGCACCCACACCGGTCCCACGTGGACTCTTTATGCCAATCTGACATTAACTCGGCAAGCCGCAAATCCAGCCCTAATCAGGGCCTTGTTAGAACACCCCTTGAGCATTGGCTCGGGGAGAGCTTCTAGTAAATTGTGCTCTGGAGAAGAAGAAAAACGGGGGGAAAAGACAGAGGCTGTTTTAAAGATGGCCGCACTTTGAAGGTTTGTTTCAATTCTCAGTAATTGATCCTGATTAGTTGGAATCTCTGGGTGAAGATGCACCCACGGGCCCCCTGGTCTCCAGGGTTAAAAACATTTCCTCCCTCCAGGAATGCAAATTAGATCACTCAGTAATTTGATGTTTATTTTAACATTACACAATATAAATGTTTTTGTTTTTTAAGCTAGCAGCCAACAGGATTTACAGTCCGTTTTACACACTTTTAACACACTGTCGTAAAAACTTTAAAAGGTGCTTTATGTATGTAGTTTAGTTTAAAACATTAAAAAGTTCCTAATATTATCAACAGAATGTGAAGAGAAACAGTTTTGACTTCATGTTCATGTCTATGTATTTTGTTGTAGGACGAGAAAACGGCAAAAAGAAGTGATAGAAATTATTTTCTTTACTTCACACAGAAGAGTCTGAAGTAAATAAAAAATACTCAAGGAAAGTACAAGAACCTCAAAGCTGTAGCACTTTGTATTTGAGTAAATGTACTTAGTTACTTTCCAGCACTGCTGCCGTGTTGCTGTGTGTCCTGCCGATGTTTTGCTGCTGTCGTGCGTGTGCGAGG
>BRZM01001378.1:45192-103351 GCA_033238685.1 Lates japonicus | reverse complement strand
AACATTCATCAGAATTTATTTTTCTTCCTATTACATGTGCAAAGGCTAAACAAACGGGACCGTCCTGGGTGTGATACTGCCACGGTGAATTTGGATATTCAAGCAGCAGCAGCAGCATCCACCTCCTCCATCCACAGAAGAAGCAGCAGCAGCAGTAAAAGCGAAGCAGCATCCTCCTCCTCGGCTGCGGCGGCGCCCACCGCCACCACCAACACCACCACCACCGACTCCTCGTCCTCCTCCTGCCGGCTCTATGTCGAGTGATGGTCAGCTTGCCTTGCTGGATGCTCCCAGCTCTCTCCGGATCATTAAACGACCGAACCTCCCCTCTGACCACCAGACCCCATTTCGGCGGAAACCTACCCAAACTTTATAGGGCTACATATGGAAACTGGGGATCAAAATTTAGGAAAAGGAAAATCTAAGCAGTTAATTTCTTTTCCTTCTTTCAAAACAATCGGTTTCACCTCTGTTTCTTCCCTCCTTCTGTTTTTTTTTCAAATCCCTGCTAATTAATTAATCTATTCATTGAGCCTTGATTTCCTCATGCCATTAGGTTGATTTGTGGAAAACCCAGCGTTAATATTTTCATACCCAGCCTCACAATAGCTCGTTAGAAAACACCGGAAGTTGCTTTTATTTCCTCGACAGGACTTGAATCCAAATCCATTTGTTTTACTCTCTAATATGATAGATTCCCCGCTGTCCTTCGTCTCCCTTCCCAGTTTATTGGTATTATTATTACAACCTCTTTCCCTTTCGACTAACAAAAACATTAGAATAACGAAATGATTAACGATAATAGTCTTTAGGGTAGCTCTATAATTCTGAATTCTTACTAGTGATGACCCAATAAAGTAACTGTAACTCCTGTATTAGACATATTAGTTCTGTTATTACCGTAAGCCTGCCATTACTCAACACCGACCCCCCCCTCCTCCCTCCCTATAACCATCTCTTTGCTCCATTTGAGCTCATGTTAATTCAGCTCTACCTGTAACCTTTACAAGTCAAAGAAACAGATTGTTTTTGTTGTTTACGCAGGCCTGTAGAGATACAACCTCACTTTGGTTTATCTCACTTCCATTTGCAAGCAGCTCACCTCTGTGAAGCAAACTAATCTTTGCCAGCTCAGTGTTATAATTCAGATTGCGTTTTTTTGTTGTTGCTGTGGTGTGGGCTGCAGCTGTAGGTGCTGCCATCCCCTCTGCACCACCTGATTTTCATCTTCTTTTTGGGGTGTAAAAGTAAGAACAAGCAGAGGAGCAGACTCACAGCCTTCTCCTCTCTCTCTCCCTCCACTAAAAACAACCTCCTCAGTTTTCTCTTGTTTGGTCCTCACCCAAAGCGCCAACCATAAGAGTTCCTACCGCATCCTCCTCCTCATACCCTCTCCTTCCGCTCGAGTATATCCCGTTTTTTCAGTTTGGTTTTGGTCCCGCAAATTTTCAAATATTTACTTCCTGTACATCAGAGAAAGGGGGTCCCCCTTTCATGGAATGCGGAAACATGGGTCTGTTCGACCGCGAGTCAGATGCTGACCACGGTAGGGGCCTTCGCGGCCTTCAGCCTCATGACCATCGCGGTCAGCACGGACTACTGGCTGTACTCCCGCGGCGTCTCTGCGAACCAAGTCCATGGCGAGAACGAGACCAGCAAGAAAAACGAGGAGGTGATGACCCCTCGGGCCTGTGGAGGACGTGCTGCTTGGAAGGTAAGAAGGGAAAAAGTCTATTTTCTGCTTTTCCCCCATCATGATGGTCTCATCTGTGGGTTTTAGATCGACATCCTGGTAGTTTAAAGCTGAATTCAAACCTTTCTGCTCTTTCATCTTCAGTGCCACTGGAGGTTTAAGGATCACGCCTTAATGCCTCTGTTTCCCTACGAGTGTGACAGAAACTGGTGTTTTAAGGACAGAATAACTGGTGTTACATGGTTTCTGTTTTGGCACTTGATCCTCATGGGGTTGCAACTCAAATCTGAGGTGTCACCAGGTTATTACTTGACTTTGTTCCTCTTAGATTAATAAATATCAATGTCTCTATAAGCAGGACCAGAAATGACAATTCTAATTCTCCTGCGAAATTTACATTATTGCTCAACTTTTCTCTACTTTTCTGCACTGATGAAGCGTTAAAGGTTGTAACCAGGACACTGCTTCATTATAAAGGCCCACAAGGCCAAAAGAATCAGAAACAGATCCTCATTAATCCAGTTCTTTTAGGTGTTTTGGCTGGCGGAGGTGAGGGTGAAGCAGGTTTCTGAAATACTAGTCCAGTTTGTATACTTCAAGCCTCAAAACAACCTCAATGAAGCAATCGGGGCTTTTGCATGCAACTTGTGACAAGAGGTTGCTGCAAACTGACCTTAGCAGGTTCAAAACTCACAAAGCCAATGAATGTTAGATAAAAGACCATAAAGTTTAAACTTCCCATATGGGGGTTTCAGCTCCTGTGGGCAGAGTGAAGTTTTAGGACCTCCTCAAGGAGCCAGATAAATCCGAAGGGTCACCTGATGATTATAAAAGGACAGGAAGGAAGAAAAATCCAAATTCTAAGCAACAACCTTAAGTGTTTTGCTCCATCTCTTTTCTACTTTTTGCTCTTTCCTTGTGAAAACTGGATATTTTACTTTCATTTCTCTAATGAAACATCAGAAAAGGAAAGGAAAAGTATGATAAAGACTAAGCTACTTAACCAGACTACTGAAGTTCTTTTCAGTGTGACTTTGCAGGCAGGGTGAAGTAGTTTTCACTAGAATTTCAATGTAGGGGTTGCAAGATAAATCTGAAGGGTCATAAAGATTATTAAGGGAATAGGAAAGACGAAAAATCCAATTTCTGCTCCATCTTTCTAATCTTTCCTTTTTTCTTGTAAAATACAATATAATACAAATATAATTCTACATCTCTAGTGAAACAATCTGACAAAGAAAATGATGTTTTTGTTGAAATGACACATGCTTGCAGACATTGCTTCATTCTAAAATGCGGCATATATCAGAAAAACACTTGATATAGAGCTGAAAGACTAAAAAGTCTCCTGTTAAATCCAGACTGATAAAGTTCTGTTAGGGTGTTGGAGTAGCAAGGAACTGTGGTTTCCTCCCACATCACTCTTCGAGTCAGGAATTAGAGCTTAATATATATATAATATATTCATGTCAGAAGGGAAGTTGACCCTTCATGATAACCGGGTGACGAAGACTCCTGGGTCTAACCTCATTGGTTGGAAACCACAGGCGATCCGTCCTTTTAAAGAAGATGTGATACCAGGCTGCAGGCTGGAGGTGTTTATTTCCTAATGAAGACCTGAAAGCAAGTCACAAGGCAGAGATGCAGCCACATCTCTGACCTGCCTGACAACCTGATGATAGCACGCTGCTTGTCACGTAACCTTTGACCCGCCTGCCTGCTATACGCCTCCATGACACACAGTTTTTTTTTCTTCTTTTTGAGACGACCTCTGGAGTCTCGCCCTGTCAGGATGGAGGTGGCAGCGCGGTGTTTCCTGTCACGCCCCAGCTGGAGTGTACATGGGTGCTGACTGGAGTGAGGCAATTGTAACTCTTGTGGAGGGGCGAGGAGCGCATAAATCTGCTCATCTTTTCGCTGTGAGATCCCAAAGGCCACAGTGTCTGACTTCATGCTCCTCTAGCTCCTATGACAGGCAGCTGTGACTCTGTACACCTTCTGTTTAAAGTTAAAGCAACAACTTAAAGCATATAATCATTTTTTTACTAGGACAGAAAATGAAAGGAAATGCTTGTAGTGATGAACCTACAGAGGATTAGCTCCCTGAATCAGTAGCCCTGACCATTACGGTTTCCGCTTAGCCGTCCGGACCACAACTTTACTGTTTTGGTTCACTTCCTCTGCTCTCATAGCAAAATTTTCTGCAAAAAACTTAAAACTAAACTATACATACTCTGCTCAGCACCAAACAGCAGACACACAGTTAGAGACCACAGCCAGAACACAGTGAAGAATTTAGCAGCTAAAGAACCAGATATTTCCTTTTGAGGTGGTGGAGACAAAACTGGAGCTAAAAGAGAGGAATATTGGAACACAAACACGACTCAAAACTGAGTGATAATGTTGATAAATAACTTGTCTGGGGTTAGTGGTAAGTTCATGGTTTGGGGGTTAAGGGTTAGTTAAGGTCAGAGGACCTTTGTTCAGCATTGACTGCCCATAAGAAACGGGTTGACGAACTGTGAAACCTGATGTTTTGTTGAAAGGGATGGTCTCCAGCTCGACTGACTTGTATCAAACCCCTTTAACATTTCAATTACTGCATCACATCCTCATCCATATCTGTCTGGCACAAGAATTGACTCTGAATAGCTTTATGATTCTGAGTCTTGTTGACCGATTCTTCGATCGATTCTTTGATGTATTCAGGCAAGGTTCTCGAACGCTCTTCTGTTTCAATGCTGATGTGTTTGAGGTCTGACTCCACCTCTAGGGAAGTGACTGTGACTCAGCAGGCAGAGCAGGTTGGCGTTTGATCCCCGGTTTGATCCTACTGATGGTGACGTCAACGGTGGAGGAAATACTAGATACAGTTATGTAGTTTTGTAAAGTGGTTTCAACTAGTGGGTTTGGCCTCTCCAAAGGGTCACAAGCAAGATAAAATCAGATAAAGAGGTCATGGGATGATTCATTGGAGAAAAGAAGGAAAACAAAGTTCGCTGCAAAGATCTGCAGGAAATCGTTTAATTTTGTGAAATATTGACAATTTGACTACTTTGATTTTAATCTCTACTTGCGCAGTATGAGCTTAATTATTCTAATTTGTTTAACTTGTCTTGTGTTTCAACACCATCGCCCTCGTGAACAGTAGCCTCTTTAAACAGAGATTCCACTATAAGAAGACGCCTGATAATGCCAGCATCGCTTGTTTAATAACGTCGCCTCTATGAGCTCTTTTTATACATTATACAGGTGTTCTGCACTGAACAAATCAATACAAGCTAATGTCAAGTAATCTTAATCTGGAAAAGTAACTTATAAACTACATCTGTCAGATAAATGTTGAGGAAATGGAAGCATAAAGTAAGATATAATAATTAATCAAGTAAAGAACAAGTGCTTTTAAGAGTTGCTTTCCAGCACTGCCAATTGTAATGTGCTTTTGACTGTGCTGCATACACACAGGTCATCACTAGCTCGTTAAATGCGAGAAAACATGTTCTGAGCAGAGTAAGGTAAAGGAGAAAGGTTTGCCATTAATCCCGATATCTAGATGTTTTTAGCCCCCATTGCAGCGCTTACACCCCTATTGTTCTGAGAAGCTGCCCAGGTGTCAGCAGCAGAAAACTGTAGTTACTCCAGATGTGAATGTTAAAAACAGCTCAGTCAACCATCCCTGGATACGGTGAGAGGTAACGCTTAACACTGATACAACTGTCCCTACAATGATTATATTATTGCATATAGGATTAATCACAGCTGAGTGTAATCCGGGACAGTGAGTGGCTTTACTCTGCCGTCATTATTTAATTGGCAAACAAAACAGCACACAGAGTTGAGATGAGATCAAAACATCACGCCTCGGGCTTAGCGTGTATTGTCGCTGTATCGGGGCACAATGAGCCTCCTCTGAATGCGGATCAAATGGCAGGAAATAAACCCTACCTATTATTTACAATTCAAGGAATGATCCTCAAAAAAAGGGGCCACTGCAGTTTATTTACTTGGTGGTCAGATTCATTTAAATTTGATTCAAATGAACTTCCTGCTCAGGAAATTGGGTCTTAAAAAGCAAGTACATTTAATTATAGGTAGTTTGCATGTTTTTAACCAAAAATCATGGGGGAAATTGGAAAATAGAAAAGTACAGAGCGGATGCAGCTGGGAGAGGCTGCGATACAGGTTGCCCGCTGTGTCAGAGGAGTGGATATCAAGTTTAACATTTCAGATGTTAATTAGGCTTCAGTTTGCAGCTCGCTCAATTAATTCAAAGTGCCAGATGACTAGTATTCATCTTCACCTCTAGCCTGCTTTTAAATGAAGCTCACAGGACTAGTAGCCACTCGGTAAGCTGCAAACTGGTTGAAGCGAATGTTCCATCCTTTTCTTTTTCCTGCAGGGTGCAGAGAGCACAGACCGTGTTTATGTTTAAGGCCCACATCCTGCCTCACAGAGGGACACAGGTGGGGCGATGGTTTGTGTTTGTATAACCAGTGAAAAGCACAACGGAATACCCAGTACACTGGTGCTTCAACGCCCCCGACCTCTGCTTCACTCGCTGCTCGACAGAGAAACACAATAATCTCTACCCTGGAAAAGGACAGAATCGTGTATCTATAGTGATACTATTGCTGCAACTAAAGATCATTTCCTTTATCGATTAATATTCTGATCAGAGTTGCTGTGGTAGTCCGTCTATAGTGTTTAACCACGACTGATTACATAATTGAACCCATTGGAACCCAATGAACTCATTTGGTTCATTTCGTCACCACCAGTGACGCCTACATTCATCAAATAAAAACTCTAATTTGTAAAATACTCATTATAAATACTTAGTGCAACATAGAGTAGTGGGAGTCCCATAAGAGCTTGACTATAATTGGAGTTGAAATGAAAGGCAACAATGCCCATTTGGCAACATTTGACTTAAAACCAATGCCAAAACAAACCCTGACAAACATTTATGAGTAAATCTGTAAACTTTTGTCTGATGCAGGTGTCATTACAGAGCCAACAGATGTCTTTTCTTATGATATGGTAACACCAATGTTGCCATGGGTTTAACAGTGGATCTGAAACCGAAGATATTTAGCGAATGTCATAGACTTACACAGAAATAGTAGAAACCAGTGTTTGTAGATGCACTTTAAGCACAAGCTGACTGTCACCAAACATAATATTTTCCTTTTACCTTTCAGTTATATTACTTTTTATTATCATTGAAAACAACTGAAGTAAATATGGAACAATATGCACTTAAGGTCAACAGGGCAATTAGATCTTGTGGATCTGACTGGTTCTAATAACATCACGAAGTTTTATTGGAGCTCATGAAGACAGTTTTATAATAGGAGTGATTTTATAACAGTTCGTACATTAGTACTGTCCAGTTACCAGTTGTGTCGTTAAGGATCAAGGGGAAGCTGCATAAATTTTAGTCGATTTTATGTTATTGTAAACTGAATTTCTTTTGTTTTTTAGGACTAAACAAGATATCTGAGCATCATCTCAGGCTCTGTGATTTTTTAAATGGATGTTTTCCACAATTTTCTAACAATTTAAAGAGTAAATGATAATTAGAGGACATTCATAATCGACAATGAAAATAATCTGATTGTTTGTTGTTGTCACGCCCCTGAAGTTTGATACTAATACAAAGTTTAGTATCTGAGGATATAAATATGGTCAGTTTTTTAGGAGTTTCCTGCAGATGTTTTGATGACATTTGTTCATTTTTGTTTGTTTTGTTTTGGTTTCCAGAGTTTGGTTCTTTCTACTGCCTTTGTTTGCAGGTAGGTGAAGATGGTAGAGAAACGGTCTAACATAATTATTCTTCCTGTGCTTTTTGATGTTGTTAAATACTCTAAGGCCTAAGGCCCTAAGGTCTTGAAACAGTATTAAAAGTTGAGCGACTGTGGCTGCAGATGGTGGGTACAGAGAGAGGTTCGCTGGTGAAACATGAAATGCAGCACACGTAAGCATGTGTGTTGCTGGATGAATTCGGCCCCTGGAGGCCGCCGCCTTCCGCTCCCATCTGTAAAAGCCGCCACCCACCCCTCGCGCTCAGCCAGGTGTGCTGACCGCGCTTGCTGTTAATCTGAGGCCCATTCTCTCGATACAGCTACCAGCCTCAGGCTCCCACCGTGGTTACAGAGATGAGAGACTCGAGTTAGGGGCGGAGGCTAGGAGAGAAACAGGACCCCGTGGATGAAGGAGGCCTACCAATGGTGTCTGATGTTTCGTCTTTAGTTACCTGTTGTATGAAGCAATGCGGTCTTAGGGCTCATAATTCACTCTGCGCTTCTTCTTCCATGCAAAGACCTATACTTAAATATGCAATGCACCTACATGTCCAGTGTACACAGTACCTATTTTGTACAAATTTAGAACTGAAAAATTTGTTATTTTTCATCATTAATCTGTTACTTTCCGATCATTTTGTCTTATAAAAAGCAGAAAATCTACATCACAGTCTTCAAATTGCTTGTTTTGTCTGGGCAATGACAATGAGCATTGTCAAAAGAAAATTAAATAAAAAGACAAAGACAAAGAAGAACTCAAAACAATACAAGCTGTGTCTTTTTGTGATGGTGTGTTGCATATGAAACCAAACTGCCCAAGATGTTTGAGGCATTCGTGGATATCTCTAAGGATCTTTTCTGAATTTTCAGACATCATGGACAAAGCTAAGTTACGTGATTCGGGAATCAAGAGCATCAGTTAAGACCTCGATGTATGCATAATGCTAAAAGAATGGGCTGGGCCACATGAGGCCCACACCACCTCCGAATGGTCTGAAGGATCAGATTCTCAATGCGCCTCAATGAGTCTTAAAAGTTTCTACCCGTCCCAGAGCCGCTCATTTCTATGTTACTCACAGGGTATGAATAGGGCCATGGATGATCACCTTCTCTCTTGCTGTGTTCTGGCCTGTAAAAGACAGGGATCAGTCAGTAAACCCCAAACTGTAATCAGTTTTGATGCACCCAGAGGTAATTATGACCTTAAGAAAAAAGAACGATTGATGAGGAATACTTGATGATTTCAAGTCAACAAACACTTATTGGCCTCTTCCTCCTTTACACTGCGTGGTTTCCAGTTTAATTTTGTGTTGTACTTTCTTTTAACACCCAACAAAGATCTTTTTAGAACTAAATGGCCACCACTTCATTGTGGCCTCCCACAGCTCTTGTCAATCAACACAGATCACAGTTCACGCATCCAGCCTCAGCTGATTTTATGTATGAGCATGTGGGAGTATCAATGTAGTGTACATTCATGCATCTGAAAACATGCGTGGGAGTGTGTAGCGTGCATGTGTGATTGTGTGTACTTTAACATGTCTGAATGGTGATGTTTATGAGTGTGTTCTCTCTGCAGCAGGATGAGATAAAAAGCAGATAGCGGGAGCAGAGCAGCAGAGAAGAACGGGATTAGTCTCATAGTCCAATCAGATAAGGATTACCCAGCTGGAGTATGCCCACCCAGGCTAATGTCCCAGGCTCTAAAGTGGCATTACACTGTATTATGACACCGATCCACTGTACATCCAGCTGCATGGGCCAGATTACGGCCCGGATAATTTTTCACAGCAGAATCCGCTTGTCCGTATTACCTCGCCGCCTCTACATCTGATAACCGCCCGCGTAGTGACTGAGCTCTATTGGCGCTGCACTGTCACTTCCGCCCCACAGCCGGCGGTATGGATGGGATTCATTTTGCCTCCACCCCGTCATTGGAGCCCGCTGAGATTTCGCAGACAGCCATGCCGAACGTAATTGTTTTATTGGTCTCACTTTGCCCTCTATTGCCCACAGCCAAATTACAGGCCAGACGTTACCAGATTGGCGGCTGAGGCTGGAGACAGTCGAAGAACAGTGCAGGACCGTGGCCTTAGGGTCGCATATTAAGGAGTTGCTATTTGTTATAATTTCAGTTACAGCAACACACTCTGGTACCAGGATATCAGTGTAGAGTTTATTGATTGTGTTTGAGTGCAGCCTCAGGTCTGTTACGTTAGGTTTGATACCAAAAAGCATGTAGAGCATTAAAACTGGGCAACCAAGCAGCATTTTACTCATCTTGTATGCGTTGTGTTAACTCACACTCCACACTGTAATCAGAATTCTGTAATGCCAGAACCTACAACTTGCATACACTGCAGACTGTTTCAGATCAATCACACCAGCCACAGTGTGAAACTAACACTGGACCTCCAGTTGTTGCGTCCAATAATAATTACAATAAAGTTTATTCAGACACAACAACAGTGTGAAATATAGCAGCTTAAATATGACCCATTCTAAACGAGCAAAATACAATTATTAGTTTACAGATTATTCACTAATAAAACATAATGTCTATAATATTTCGTTTCTACCATTAGAACCTTTTTAAGTGTTATATTACAACCTCTCAACTGTCGCCAAGTTTGCTGTTATAAGAAAACTTCGTAATCTGAGCTGCCCTCTAGTGGATGTTTCGCTTAACAGCCATGCTAACGTAGCGAAACTACGGAAGTAGCGTCGGCAGTTATGTCATCTGGAAATGGATGTTTCAATTTTGCATATAGGAGCAAGGAGCACTTATAGGTCAGTATGGGTGATCTGGACTCGGGTTTGAAAAATGACTACACTTTGATCCTGTTCTGATTGTTCTCATTGGAAACAATAATTGCATACAATATGTCAATGAAAGTTTTCAACAATTTCTCAAAAGAAATTGTGTTGATATAGCATCACCACCTCTTATACGAGGGCCAGAAAAGCTGGATTGTTGAACGAGAAACACCGAATACATTAATCAGTATTAGCGCTTGGAGAGTATTGAACATTTTATACCCCTCTCATTCTCAGACTGAATAGCAGGAGCTGATCCTTCAGATTAGACAAACATTATATCGCTGAATTATAATCAAACCTGGAGAGGACAATAGAGGTTTAAATACACACTCTGTGTATTAATAGTCACGCCTCTGTAGCGGTGTTTGGGCCCTGGCCTGACGGAGCCTCCGAGATGAGATGGATGTTTTAGGGTGGATGGCACGTAATTGGTTTAGCGATTAATGGCTCAGATGTTTTGATCGGCGGGAGAGGGGCTGTAAACTGGTGGCACTCTCCCATAAATGCTGTCACCCGCCTCCGTGGAGACATCCCCACCCCCACTCTCCCACATAGTCCAGGTAGAGCCAGCTATAAATTACAAAATAAAAATAAAAAAGAACGAGTGTTAAAGACGGGACATGCGTCGAAGAGGAGCAGTGCCTTCAGTTACTACATAATAATTATCCCTCTGACCCCCGACATCACATCAGCATCGTTGCTTGTAGAAGGACTTGCATGTATAAAAGTGTTTGTGGCCTGAGCCTTGATTTACATTGGTTATTTTTTAGCTGCAGCTGGTCCTGCTGGTGGGGTCTATCTTTATCCTATACGACCAGAGAACAACCAATACAAAACCATACCCTGGACTAGGTCTTTGTGTAAGCATTCTGTGTGGCAACTGCAGCATGATACTGTAGCCGAGCTGGACTGCTAACTGTGTTCGCCAGCACGAGCTGCCTTCATGTTGTCTCGCCTCCCTGTAACTCAAATATACTACATAGATTTTAACTGTTAATACCCATGTAGCTCAAAGGAATGCTCCACCAGAAACTTAGGTTTTAATAACAGACAATGAACGCCTCTTTGAAGCCTGAAAAGGGACGATAAAAACAACTGCCAGGGCAAAAGCTACAACTAAGTTGTGTATTTAGCCATTGCTTTGGCAGAAACAATGATGGTTTGAATTTAAAAATAATAGACAGATAGGAGGACACGACTGACTTCTATGAACATTTATGCAGCAAGTCTGCACCCTCAATGAATGGTTTAAAGTTTGAAAATGCACTTCTCTCAAGGATCTGTCCCTTTCTGTATCATGTATGATGAATATCTTCAGTTTATGGAGTATTGATCAGACAAAAGCAGATGAGCTATGTATGATTGGTTGATTAATTGACTTATTGATCCACAGGTAGTTGAATAATAAGTAAAGAAGTATTTTTCTCTAAAATTGCGATGAATCAAGAACAGCTCTATAAATGTTATAGGTAGTTGGTCTTTTGACCCCATTGACTTTAGCGACCAAAATACACCAGATAAAAAGTTTTCAAGCCACTGCAGTGCTCTAGAGGTCAGAGGTCAAGAGGCAAAAACTAGTGGAAAAACATGTGTTGGTATCAAATTCCAATCAGACTCTATGACCTTTGTCTTGTGCTTGCTCTGACTGTTGCTCGGTCGAACAAACGCCCACTGAAAATGTAAAGTTTCCATGTTAAAACGGCCTGAACAACCACTGATTTTCAGTGTGAGATTGCACTGATTACATAGAATTGATCCTCACAATGAAAGTGTAATTACCAGCGGGGCCGATCTCTGATCCCATCGCAGCAGAGCCCTCTCTCCGGCTCCACTTCACCGGCCGTATCCTTGTTGTGGAACATCCCAAAGAGACCCTGTAGTAAATGATAATTAACTGCAGATACAATCCATCTATTTTAAGGGAGGTGCGATTCACTCCCCCTTTCTCTCACTTTTTTTTTTGGTGGAGAAAGTACGCAATCCGCCTTTGATTGTAATAATTGCGGTGTCCGTGGCTAGTTCATTTGCAATCTATTACGCCTGTGATTTGCTTTGTGTCAGAACGAGCCCAAAACACACTGCATCATCTCAGAGTCGGGGGGATGGAGGGTAAGGGATGGTGGGGGGTGGGGGCAGAGTTAGAGTCTTGGTGGCTTTGTCTTTGGTGGGAATGTACGACCGCCTGCTGATAATGATACTACAATCTATAATAATAATAGTAATGATGATGGATGATTTCTCACTTTAAACTCCGATTCATTCTCTCGAGCTCATCTGTGTGGTTGGTTTTAAAGGGTCAGTTCACACAAAACACGTGAGCACCAGTGGTCACTTTCTTTATTAGTTAGGGGTTGTTGTACTTGACTACTACGCTCAGAGGTGTTTCTAATTTCTAACGCCAAATATACCACTAGTTCTCGCCCAAAATGTGATTTACTGGTTTTCTTGGTCTCCACAATAATAAACTGAAAATCTTTTGGTGCAAGACACGAAGACGTCTTCTTTGGGGTTTCAAAACTGTGGTCATACATTTTTTGCCATTTGTTGACATTCTAGAGATCAACAATTAGTAGAATAACTGAGAAAAAATTATCAGTACTTAGTTGCAGCCACAGTTCAAACTTAAGCCCATAGTGCCAGAGAAGCCAGCATGACTAAAGAGACTAGATTTGAGTGAACTGACCCTTTAACTTTCTTACTTTTTAGTATAAATTAGACAGAACAGCGGCAGTAGCTGTGATGTTGCAGTTAATGGAAATCCTAATAAACAAACAAACAAACAGAGCAGAGGGAAGCGTATAGAGATGTTCCCACCTCTCAGCGGGAGATCTGCTCTACAGCTCCGCTGTACTGCCGGGTTAAAAGCCAAAAACCTCCTCGGTCCAGGTCTGAGACTCTTGCTGACTGTGGGGTTGCAGCGGACGGGGCCGGTGGAGGACAGAGGACGGGCTGGAGGTAACGCCAGCAGGGCAGCAGCCTGAGCGTGACAGATGGAGGAGTGAGGGCAGTGACAAAATATGGAGGGCAAGGAGGAAGGAAATAGATAGCATGATGAAGGTGATCCCCCAGATGGCTCAGGACGGTATAGGTGTTTTATCTGGTTTGAAATACATATACGACGCCTTTATGGTGTGTTTAGATACTGTGTGTCTTTGGATTTGACAGCCAATGTGATTGATTTGTTTCTTTTCAACAAGACAAAGAACCAGACAGTGATGTAATTTGTGACAGTTGATCCGGACCGATTGATTTTTTTTTTTTTTACAATTTAAGAGTCTGTATTTGTGTGGCCTCCATCTTTAGCTTGTTTAGTAAACATGGTTCATTGCCGCTAAGTCAAAAACCCAAAAAATATTTCATGTACCAACAATAAGGCAAAGAAAAGCAGTAAAATCTCACATTTGAGAAATCAGGTGTCAAATATTTTGCATTTTTTGGTCAGCAACTTAAAATGGTTAATTGACTATGAAAATAGCTGCTGATTAACTGACTAATCATTGCAGCTTCAAATAATACAAATTTTAAATCGCATTGAATTTATATGTGTTGAAAATCATCTCACAAGCTTACACAAACAGAGTGTACTCAAGACATTTTATATTTCATCATTTTTCCACTTTAATTGTAAAACACTTGAATTTAGCAGATGGTGGCAGATCTATTAAAAAGTGATTTTTACCCAAATTACATCCATTCAAAAGTTGCTTTTTCAGCAACAAGCCACCATAGTTTAAAAATGCTCAGACAAATGTGGGTGAAATGTAGCAAGCTGCTGATTATGACTATAGGGAATATAACAGTGATGGTTGAGCTACAGAGAGTTTACAATTACAAATTCTGTTTTAGCATTTATTTAACCAGGTCTCTCACCCCTGATGTTTGTATTATTGATCCAATTTCTGCCAAGCATGGCTGGATTCGATCCGTCCAGGACCCCCACCCCTGGCATACACTGGTGTTGAGCTAAATGCTAACATATTATAGTTTTATCGGGTTAGCATGCTAACATTTGCTAATGCGCATTAACCATTCGGTACAACTGAAGCTGTAAGAAGGCTGCTAGTATTGCAGGTGTTTAATATAAAACACTTACCAATCAAATTAAAATTCAGACCACATTTGGGCAATCCATCCAGTTGAGCCATAATGCCAATACTAGCACACTGCTAAAGACTTGAAATCTCATCTCACCAGCTTAACCCAAATAGCAATTATTATGGCAGTGATACAGCACTGAAATATACTTTTTTAACTCTATTTTGGCCATAAATTTCTAGATTTTAAGAAGGTGAACTGGTTTTCATCTAGATTTTATGTTCTGTCACATCTATCCAAAAGTTCTTGTTTCGGCCCTGCAACAGAATGCTAATCAACAAATTTTAAAATGCTTACAAAAAGGGAAATGCACCCCTACCCGGACAAAAATCCATAAACTATATATAGTTATTTTAGTTTTATCCAGCTCTTTTTCTTTTTTCTAAACAGCAGACGATGGCACGCCCTTTGGCGCCATATTGATAGCGGCTCTCGGAGGCCCAAATCATTTTCTGCGGCAGCGGTCTGTCTCTCTGAGGACGCCAGAGCTGCCTGTCATATTGCCACCAGATGGTCAAGCGACTCGCACTCCAGAGGAGTATTTACTGCAGCTGACGGGGCCAGCAGACCCCACTGTCACAGCAAATGGTGCTACAGTCAAACAGTTGTAATGAGACTGTATCTGTCAAATGAGGCTGGAAAAAAAAAAAAAAAGTCGAACCAAAAGAGAAAGAGGTGAAAGGTCTTGATGAGTTGGGAGATGTTAACTTTAATTGATTCAGATGCTGCCGGTTCGAATACTCACGCGGTTCCCGCCCAGAGCAGCTTGATGGAGCGAGCTGGTTGCCCAACCTGAAGGATGATGATTTAATAGGCTTCCCACAGGAAATGATGTAAACCTGCGTCTGGGAAAGCATGACACTGATTATTCACGCCCGCGGACGGACGTGTAACGGTGACTTTAGACAAAGTGACGGGCCTAATCTGACTGCCGCTGCTGATTTTTGCTGGGATACAAAAAAAAAAGAAGGGGTAAAAAAGAAAATAGAGAGACTATGGTGGTTGGTGCTAATCTGCAGATCAGAGCGAATCAGAATCTGTTAAATGGAAGTCGGCGTCATATCAACACTACATCCAGATGTAGGCGGTGATAAGTGTTGCTAAGTCCGGGCTTGAGGAGGATGATGTAATTTCCAGCCGAGCATGCTGCCTCTCTCCTCCTCCTCTTCATCCCTATAAGTGTGTGTGTGTGTGTGTGTGTGTGCAGGCACTGTATGTATGTGAGCACTCACCTTCCTGTCTCTGTATTTCTGAGAGCAAGTAAAGGAACGGGAATGAATTTTTAATGAGGAGCAGCGTGGCTTCTCTTTGCTCTCTCAGATCGCTTTCCAGGACAGGGAGTCTCTCATGATCATAGCAGCATGCACACAGGCAGCTCTGGTTGAGAAAAAGTCACACACATGTGCACACACACACACACACACACTTTCACCTGAGTGCAGATGTCATGCAGATGTGAACTGCACATGCATGTTTTTTTTTTCTTTCTCCTCAGCAGTGTGGGATGTGAGTGAGTGTGACACTGGTGCTGCTGTGACATTTTCCCGAGCCTCACAGTTGTGTGTCCATAATCAGCCTTTTACTGTGTGTGTGTGTGTGTGTGTTAATGTGTTGTGTCCTGCAGGTAATACCACGGTGAGGGCCTACGCTATGCCGGTCTTTAGGATGACTTCCTGAACAAGCTGTGAAAATGAATCTTTTATTTACCCCCAGTGTTCTTCATACCGCTCGCTCCGGGGCAGCTCGGCCACAGGAAGTCAGAGCACGACGCTATGGCAGCACGTCGTCAGGAAATAAATAAACAAATAAATAAATAAACAGGCTGCAGAGATTCACATCCCAAACCACATGTCTGCATTGATCACTGAACAAAATCTAATCATTGCTGCCCTCGATGGCGCTGTGCCAGTTTGAGTAAAACTCAGATGATAACAGTGGTGAGAATTAGCAGCATGGTCTGATTAAATTTCGCTAAACAAGCTCAGACTGTGAAATGCAGGTTACATGTTACTGATATTGAACGCTGGGCTGAGTATTGGTGCTAAACTGACACTTTAAAGTTTTTTATTCTTCTGTGTTTCAGCCTAAATGCAGACCATAAAAATCTGAATGCCTCTTTTATGGAGGAGGTATCAGAAAATTTACCTCCAGTGAACAAACCTTTTCAATACTTCAGATATTTGTCTAAACAGGTTATGTTGTTTCTTGCCTGGTGTGAGGATGTCTTGAAGTCTTGTTGTCACTGTCAGTAACAGTCCAGCACATGACCACCTGTAAAAACAGAATTTTACACTTTAGTTTTTGCATGGATTCCCAAGGTCCTACGTTCCCCAATTCTACATATGTACTCTCCCAGGGTCCTGTGTTCCCAAGGCCCTATGTTCCCAAGGTCCTGTGTTTCCAGGGTCCTGTGTTCCCAAGATCCTATATTCTTAGGGTCTTACGTTCCCATGGTCCAATGTTCCCTAGGGTTCTATGTTCTCAAGGTCCTACATTCCCCATGTGTTATGTTCCCTAGCTCTAAATAGCACAAACAGGAACCTGAAAAAGATGTTCCCTAGCTGTGCATTCGCTTAACATGACATGCGCTATTGTGGGAAGTCGTTGAAAAGGTTTTCTGTTCCCCAGCACTGTTGTATGGCTCTAAATATAGTAGCCCTAAACCTGAGAGAACTTATCAAATGGGTTAGGGAACAAGTTTAGATTTGAAGCCTTGGGTCCAATTTAAAAAAATGGGGTCAAAATTGAGCAGAACACAACAACAACACAAGGGTTAATGCATGTTAACAGAATATTGAACTGGGGAACATAGGACTCTGGGAACAATTCTCTCCCATGTTTTGCTACCATGCTTAATAAATCACTCACTTATATTTGAGACCAGATTTACAAGATTCAACAACCGGCTGCAACAACCACAACTTTTCTCCAGACCTGTTGATGTAATACTTAAGAGTAAAAGAATAACTGGTCATAGTCTTGTACATTGTCATCTACAATGTAACTGCCGTTGGTGGCGTAGTGGGGCTTTGTTTCTCAGACTTGGACCCTTTAATTCAGCCGTCAGACTCGATGTGTATTACTTTCATCAACTGCCACCGCTGCTGTTCGTGCCCTTGAAAGGTCACATGACAAAATGGGGCATTTGCTGATCACTGTACGTTTCATTTCTCACATTAACTATACGTAGTCAGATTAAAAGCAAGTGTGTGTGATTCTCAAACAGCAAATGTAGGTCATACTCTTCTTCAAACGTCATCTGTCAGAAACGTGTTTGTAGTACGCAGAGAGACAGGCTCGCCAACTGCAAACGCTAACCACACAGAGGCTTAATTAAAATGATTATCCAATAGAATAAAGTGCTGATCACATGGCCTGTCATCGCCTCTAACCCGACCCCCCCACCCCCCTCCTCTCGCCTTTTTTTTTTTCTAGAGGACATTATATTAAATTTTCTTAGGCGCTGCATGGGGATTTAACTGAGGCAAAGACACAGGGAGGAGGAATCAAAGGAGGCAGTGAAGAATTGGCGAGGAGAAAACTGAGTGCAAGACGACATTTGTCTTATATCAGACCATGAGAGGAGGGGAGTGGGAGGATGGTGGAGGGGGGGTGGGAGGTGGGAGGTGAGGGATGGGGGTGGGTTGCGAGCACACACACACATACACAGCAGCATTTACATAGATGTAATGAAACAGGGAAATGGATGAATACATGCCTCCATCCATCTAGACATCTTGCCTGCCTTCCCCTCGCTGCCTTCTTCCCTTAAACCCCCTCCTCTTCCTCCTTTTTTCCCCCCTCCCTTCCTCCTCCTCCCAGCATGCCGCGCTGCTCGCCGCTGCAGCAGGGCAAGAGATGACATGTGGACACTCAGTGAATTGCCAATCGCCACCGAGAGAGAGAGAGAGAAAGAGACTGAGGGGAGGTGGTTTGACGCATCCAGACTGCAACCTTTTTTTTCCTACATTAAAGATTAGAAAAAAAGAACTGCAGAGAAGCACTACACTGAATACTGGATGTATCCCCCCACCTCCATCACACCCCCCTCTCTTTCTCCTCTCTCCAAGTATCTCCTCCCTCACCCTTTTGCTTCTCTGACCCTCTCTCACGCTACCTCACCCTCTCCTTCTCCCTCTCTCTCTCACATACTTTCAGCTCAGGAAGAGAAATCAATAGCCACAAATTAATCATTCTGCCTTGGGCAGTCCAAGGGAGGAGGTGAGGGTGGTGGTGGTGGGGGCACCAGAGAGCGGGGCTTTTAGCGAGCTACAGAAAGGTATTAAGAGCGATTTCTTGAGACGTTAAGAATTTGGGGATTTTGGGACCACACACACCCTGTAAGGAGGGAGCGCTGAAATGTTGTATACACTTGAATAGGTGTTTTCAGACTACAGGGACGACAAGGAAACCCAGCTGCAGGAGAGTTAACGGCTGTGAAAGTTTACTTTTCGAAACATAATTTGGGTTTTGAGTTTACTGCTGTGGTTGCCAAGTAATAAAGTGTAAGTGTTGCTGATTTGATGTTGGGTTCACTGTGCAGGTATTGACAGTGAAAAATCCAGATCCACCTGCTGCTGCTGCTACGCTGAACATCACTTTCATGCCTGTTTGGTTTGGTGTGTTTTTGTATTTGGTTCAGTTAGTTTGAGCATTTGGGAAATCTGTCAGTCGAGCGTCTGGACTGGGACAGCCTGAAAAGGGAAGATCTTGGACTGTGGTGCAGTTTGTTTTTAGTTTGAAAGCAAAACAGGCCAACCGCAGAATTCTATGAAGGTAGATCTGGGGTTTTAGCATGAATTCAAAAGCTAAACTACTATTAAATCTATCTGATCGTCACATTTTAACGCAGCTACAACTAATATTTTACACTTACAATGTTAATACAGTGTGAAAGTCAAATCTGTAGCTCCCCTCTGAGCTTTATAGCTAGTTTCAGCTCATTGTTTGTCTGTCTTGAACAACAATAACTGGGCTTAAATTCGTCAAATGGCCAGAAACACAACTCCAAACAGATGATAACATTGCTCCATAACTATCTAACGTGTAAATAAGCAACTTCCACGTCCACTATCAACTTAAAAGGTCAGAATATGTCAGTGCATCTTGTCTCTGCTGCCCCCTAGAATTATTGTTGGTTTAAGGAATCAATCTCTGTAAGTAATGTATATACTTATGCAGATGACTTACATACATACGTATGTCGCCTATACCTTCAACTTAAACAGGTTGTTCAGTAGATTAACTTAATAAACCTGATTGAGTTGGGTTTATTTCTGTTGTGCAGTGATTTGTAGCTGCACTGTCTTTCACACCAAAAGTGGTCCTGCTCGTTCAAAACAATATATCATTTTGTGTGCTGTAGTCTTAGCACGGCAGCCAATCACACCCCAAGGACAGATGGATAATTTTGATCTCTACGAGCGAGCTGACGAATGGGAAAATCTTGATTTATTTCTTGATGATCACGTAGCTTGAGATGAAACAGATCGGGCCTGGTGTGGATGATGTGTTCGGTGTCCTCTGTAAAACACAGATGGAAGACATTTGAGATGGTTTCGAGGCTAAACGAGGTCAGCCAGTCTTTTCTACGACAACCTGTAATGTAAGAATCCCTCATACATGGTGGCTGATGCTCAGCAGTCACTGTTCATTTTTGTTTTTTCAAAGCACTTCCATTTTACGACACAGCATTTGGTATATTTTAAAATGAGGGTTGAGACTTCATAAAATAAAAGTGAATAACTCTGCATTTTAGCATTCAGATATATTATACTGCCTCAGACAATTCAATTTCTAATCCTGGGCATAAAGCAGCTGTCTCGCAGTACCGGAATTTGTCTCTCCTGCTGATGTGCGACGTCGGGCTGAGCTACAGTATTGCACCTCAGAGAACTTACTGTAATTGGCAGAGATGGGAAAGGTGACTTTGACAGTGTGAGCACGCATTTTCTGATTCCCAGCTGTTATCGCTGCTTTTTAAAATGGAGCTCGGCTTCGGCAGAAAAAAAAAAAAGCTCAAATATCCTTTGGATGAGTCCACAAAGTCAGCGTGTCGGTGGAGCAGCTCCGGGGGCTGCACGTTTTGATGATCAGACTCTTTGGCTCAGAGAGAGAGAGAGAGGGAGAGAGAGAGGTTCACGATCACAAGTATTGATCAGCCTGTCCGAAGCCATAGGAATCATGTGAATTTGTAAACTGAACTGAGTAATGTTTCCACTTGAGAGACATCCGATAGTATCCAAGACAGCACAAGATTTGTAATGTGGGCATGAGAAATTGTGTTTACAGTAAAGCAGCATTAGTCACTCTTTACAGGGTTACCCCCCCCCCCCCCCCCCCAAGCTGTCATATTCATCACTACCCGAACGTAACTGCATTTACCTCACTTCACCTTTATTGGAAATCGCTGTTCTGAGTTTGGCTTCTACGCCACTCCATGCATTTGTCTTTCTGCAAAGACTTTGTTATCTTCCCTCAATAACCTTATCTACCAAACTGCTCAAGTGTTGCTGAGGTCTGCAGTTTTCAGGAACAAGAGAACACTGATGGAATTATTTAAATTGAGTGAAACCTCTGTTTGAATCATTTTTTTTGACAGAAAAGTATGAAGTGCTTCTCAGCCAAACAGATACATGTCTTACACAGGCCTCACACTGCTGTAATCACTGTTTTTGGTCAGAAAGGTCTTATTTATCGACATTGTTTGCTTTGTTTAAATTCCTATCATTTGTTGACTCTTATAAGATGTTTTAATGATGTAATGGGCAACCATCAATGATTATTCCAGTGTGGACTGCCTCTACTGCTGGGCTGCTGACAGCGTTGTCAGCCGGTGTTATCTCGCCATAACACTGCTAGTTTCCACTTCAGCTGTACATGTTTCTGCAATGGGCATTGTTGACCTAATGGAAACTGTTTGTGACAAATCATTGGGGGGAAAGTCCAACAATGGTCAACCAATGGTGTAACCTTATCATTCGGTCACAGATATTCATGTTGATAGGGTTGGCCCCCGCTGTGGTGGTCCAGCCAAGAATAAAAGTTATGATTTGAAGTTTAAAAACTCTAACTTTCAGCAGCATGTGTTAGGATTGACAGTGAAGGAGACTGGTATGGACCCCTTTTCCACATAAATTGGATTAAAGTGCTTTGAACGTTTCAAAGTTAGGTGTACGAGCTGGAACAGAACCAGTTCCATGTTGGTGGAAAAGGGCTATAGTTGTCAAGCGAACAGAAAAGTTGAAACAATTAGCTATGGGTAATGAATAACTGGTTGAAATGGATAGCTAGAAGTAATCAATAAACTGTTACAGTTAAAACCAATGGATAAACATCTGAAATAGTTTGCTAAATGGATGCCTAAAGTGTACAGAAGCATTATCCACTTATAAATGACAGCGTTAAACTACAATATTTAATTTAAAATTGATTTACAAGAATAAATAAGGAATGCGGTCAGAGTTACTGCTGTAGGGATACATGCTATGGGGGCTCATTTCACCAAAAAAGGCTGTGAACCACAGGTTCATTGCATATTTGTTTGATATTGAGATGATATTAGAATTAAGATTTGGTCCTTCTTGTGTGCTGCTGATAATTTTACTAACAACAAAGAGGACAGGTCACTTGGTAGTGAAAAAATAAAAAAAGGAAACACCTTACAAGGTTTAAGTGTACACAAAGTGGGCTGAAAATTTCCTCAACTAGACCTTAAGCTCACATTAAAAAAGGAGTATGTTCCCCATCTGCCAGTTTTCACTCCACTCAAAACGACAAGTACTTTGTTTGCCTGAGGAAAGGTCTCTCTCTCTCTCTCTCTCACAGCATATACAGGCACAGTGGTGGTGGGAGTAATCTTTTACCAGACGCTTTTGAGAAGAGAGAAAAAAACATAAAAAAGGAGATAGAGCATTGTAGAGAAAGAGAGGAGAGCGAGAGTGTTGAGACTAATATCATATGCTGGGAGGAGAAGGGTATCAGGGACCAGGCTAAAGCAAAGAGAGCAGAGACACAATATTACAGTGTTGTGCTTCAGTAGATCTGGGAGGAGAGCTCAAAGTGATCTTGTCTGACCAACAGTCCAAAATCCAAAAGATATTCAACCTGTAATGATATAAAACCTGTTTGAGAAGGTAGTACCAGCAAATATTCAGGATTTCTCTACAATAAACGATCATTGCAATTACTTGAAATTAATTTTCAGCACGTATTTGCTTTATTGTCGAGAGTAAGGCAAGAAGAGTGGTAGATATGATACTAGAGCCAGCAGCTGGTTAGCTTAGCTTAGTATAAAGACTAGAAACAAGGGGGAACAGCTATCATGCCTCTAAAGCTCATTAACGAAAGGATAACTCATTTCGCTGTGTTTTTCGGTGGAAATGATTGACAGCGGACAAAGAAATCTTTTTGGTGCAGTATTGAGCAAGAATGATTTACCCAATCCAAGGGGCAATTGTCCATGTCAAAGTATGTCCACTAAAGTGTTTGTTTTTGATACTGACAGGTTTAGATTGTTAGTAAAAGTGTCTGACAGCATTATGGATTCCTCCAGAGACAGACCTGTTTAACCAGAAACATCACTATATTTCTCCACCAGACTCCACTGACAAAAACAGGAATTTTACCAAACACAGGAGCTACTATTACGGCTGTCTTTAATGGTAAGTTTGTTTGAGTTATTGTGCTGTACTTTTGATCATGTAAAGGATCTAAATACTCACACAATAACACAAACAAACTAACAGATCAAGGCATCAGTATTCCAACAACTTTTGTGTTCTGCA
Source organism: Lates japonicus (assembly GCA_033238685.1). NCBI lineage: Eukaryota > Metazoa > Chordata > Actinopteri > Centropomidae > Lates > Lates japonicus. Next base: position 80,153 of record BRZM01001378.1, on the reverse strand, counting down.
GTGAAAAATTACTTTTTTCTCAGTGGAGTCTGGTCTCACTGATTCCAGTCATTTGTTTATCCTTCTTTGTGCACTGTAGTGGAAAGACAAACATGTGGACATAAGAGGTGACATTAAACTGCCCTGATTCAAACTGTAATTGGAGCAACTACTCGGTGACTAACTTGACTTCACAGATTTGTGCACTTCCTCCACCCCTGAACCCATAAAAGGACAGAGAGCTCAATCTCGATCTTTAAAAAAAAAAATCTTACAGAGGGCCGTCGATCACACTGTTAAGATTTATCTCTCCGTCTCTGGAGGAGTTGGCAGTGAGCGGCTGCATCTCCTCTTGAGGATGTGGTGTGACTGAGCCTTTTTCCGGGTGACGATGACTTATCGCTCCATGTGTTATTAGCGAGAGATGGAATACAAAACATCCTGTTTTCACTGCAAAGAAAGACTGACATATGAACATAAAGTGAGTCATAATCACTGTAAATGTAGCCAACTGTAAAAAGTATCTCTCACTCCCCCTCTCAGAGAATATGATTATGGCTCTAATATTCAGGATGGATGGATGGATTGATGCCCTTCATCTCCTCTAAATCATTTCTGCAGCAGGGAGGATCTCTCTGAACTTTTCTCGCTGCTGTATGTGAGTTTTCTCTTTTTTAAAAAGCTGGAGAGCCGTATTATCCAACTCTGACGTTGTCCAAATATCGACAGCAACCACAAACCGCCATAATGTAGAGCGGTGATAGCCCTATCAGGTGGAGAGACTTGGCTCTGGATGCCGTGTAGGTATAACCTGATACACTGTTGGTGCCACTGTTGGCAGAGGTCTGGCTGAGCATTATGTACAGTGGGAATGTTCCTGAGTGCTGCTATGCTATACTACTGCTTCTGTTATCACTGCTGTGTATGTTTACAGTTCAGGCATTTAGCTGAGAGTCACAGCCAGAGCCCAAGGACATAATTTCCACTGGGAATGAGGGTGTGTGTCCACACAGTTCGTATTTTCACTGAACTCTCTCTGTTACCTCTTTTATGGGCTTATTTTACCCTGGGTTTTTACCTTGTGACCCTTTGGAGGGGCCTAACCCCTAGCTCCGCAGATAGTGGATGGATACATGGATGAATCAGTATTAATAATCTAATAATATCAAATACATTAACAGATATACTTTTGATACTATAGGTACATTTTGTCAATAAAACTTCTTACATAAGTACAACTTTAAACGCAGGCCTTTGGAGTATTTTTACATTGTGGTGTTGGCACTTTAACCTCCACTTCTGTCCAAAACCCCAAAATAAGTCAGTTTACCAGTTTACTACAAACAAAAGGAGCGGCTCTTCAGAGAAGTTGTAACAGGGGAATATTTATATATTTTTTCTGTTACAATTCTTGCTTGACAAATGGCTGAAACGATTAGTCGATTATTAAAATAGTTGCTGATTATTTTTCTGACGATCTATTAATTGACTACCTGCTTTATGCAACCTAAAAAGGAAAATCTGCATCGGCACTATTCATGGCTAAAAAGGTGCCAAGTTCCAAGTTAAAAAAGTTTTATATATCTTAATTTATAGTTACTAAAAAGACACTAGAGCTAGAATTAGAACTAGAGCAGTCAAAGACAAGTATGAAGGTAAGTAGGTCTGATTTAAAGCAGGTGTTACTTGGAGTTTACAGGTGATTTTCCAGTTTTCTTTGTCATGTCTGGCACTCGACTTTCTGGCGATCACCTTCCCATATTCGACACCTTATTAGTGTAGTTATAACTTGGTGGTCACGTGGCTACAATTAAATGTCCTTGTCTGGAGTAACTAATAATAATTAATGCTGACGCATGATGAATAATTTTGGATCACTCTTTCTTATTATTTAACTGTCTATTTGGGATTTTTGAGGTCATGCATATGTAATAAGAAAAAAATCAACAAAGCATTTAAATACTGATTTGGATGTTGATTACCATGGCAACAGTCAAAGCTTTGACTCATTCGATAAATTCGGGACAGCCTGACGTGTAACATCAAGCATCTATAAAGGAAACTAAAAACTAATTAAAGTACGATCACTGAGTTTTTAGAACATTTAATTTTCATGCTACCATTATCATATAAAGCACAATGGTCTTTTTTATTATAATTATGTTATTTGTGAGTTGGAACATGTATAAAAGGTGTCAGGGGCTCTTAACGTTGTCTACTGTGGCTTCAATACAGAGTTTGTAGGTGCAGGGCTGCAGTGCTTTTGTGATTGTACTGTGAGTGTTGGACGATCGTGTTGAAACAAAGTGCGGCAACAACACAAAACGAAGGCTTTATAAATTTTGTGCAGCTGAAGAGAAAACTTGTGTGCATATGGTGGTTTTCATGCCAGTGAGATGTGAGATGATGAAGGGAAGAGTAGGCGGGTGGCTGGATACGCAACGTTTTTTGGGTAGAAAGAGGAGTGTGTGTGTTGCTAAGAGCAGAGCTGAAGTGCATTTAACAGGCTGGGAGGGCGATGAGGACCCCCCCAACGCCCTGCAAACACAGGAGTGAGTCAGCCTGCACTACAGGCCTGTAGTCCTGATCGTTTCAACACAGAACGCTCAGTCCAGAGATTAGATGAACCTGTATCATGACGATATACTGCAGACTAACAGGACAGAAACTTACAGCTACATACAGCCATTAATATAATAAAACCATACACTGTGTTATTGGTTTGTTAGGTTTGGACTCTCCAGTTTGGTCCGAACCATAACAGCAGGTGTGAAAGGTGTCTCAGGCCACAGTCCAGGCAAAAGGACCAAGATTTGGTCCAACCAAAAGAGGTGGTCTTGGTCCGGTGAACCATGGTTTGGTTTGTTTGTCTTTTGGATGGTTCAGACTCTCAGACCAGTTACAGGATGTTGAGGCGAGCTCATCACAAATTTAACAATAGAAGAAGAAGAATACCACTCTGGGAGAGGTAGAGACAAAATATTTAACTGTATTTTGGTTCAACGATGAAATCAAAAGTCAACTTGAAAAAAGCAAAAAGTATGTTTGGCATTTTTAAGACGAATCGACGAGTCTAAAAGTAAGAAAACACTTGAGTCCTGTTTACACGACAACAGTTTTGCTAAAAACAGAATTTTTTTCCTTCGGGTTTTAAAAAAGTTCAAAACATTCTTTGTCCACAATGATCTGCTGAAACAACTGAGGATGCAGAACACATGGCAGGCCAGTAGATGGCGATGTGACTTGATCCAAGCAGGATCACAACGTCTTTGGGTTAAAAATGTCATGCTGGTTTGCCTAGCGTGGCTAACATTAGCAGTGCTAGCAGCAGCAGCCTTCTTTCATGCCTGCAATGAATGTCGTTAAGCTACGTGAAAGCTTAATTTCATTTTTTAAGATCCATGCTGATTTCTGAATAATAACTTTAACCCACTAGTTATTCTTCTACCAATGTTTAATCGTTTGGTCGATCCCTTTTATCCTGATGTGTCCTACAGTCCCAATGGTGTTGTGTTTAAGATGCAAGGGGGGACAAACTGTTACCCAGCATGCTCTGCTCTCCCTGTGCTTTGTCCTCTTTGACTCTGAGTATCATTTACATTTACATTACATTTTAATTGACACTTTATTCAAAGTGACTTACACGGGTTGATGGTTCAGTGTCATCACAATTTAGCTTAATTCATCTTAAATAAGAGTTATTGACACGACATTCAGTGTGATACAGTATCAGTGGTGTTTTACAGTGTAAAAACCTGAATCTTGTAAGTTAAAAAGTAATCGTTTTTTACAGTTTTCACAACTTTTATCATCAGTTTATCACAGTTTTTAGCTGGCCAGTGTTAAAAGTAAAATATTAAACTGAAAGACCACAGCTTCCAATTCTGTTTGATGTTTGAAACTGTTGTAAAAACGCTGTAAATTCTTTATAAAGGGAAATACTCGACAACAGGCTGTAACTTGGGTTCTGCCACCATGCGAAATGTTTTTTGACACAGTTTTCTTTAAGTAAAAATGCAAAAAAGAAGAATGAGAATGAGAATGTGCTGATTTTCTGTCTTATGTGTTAGTAAACACAATATCTTTGGGTTTTGGACTGTTGATGGGGCAAAACAAGACTTTGGACATTTCTCACTACTTTCAGATGATTAATTAACCAAATGATTAATGGATTAATTGAGAGGATAATTAGTGAATTAGTTGCTAATAAAATAGAAATTAGTCGTAGCCCTTCTTTAGTGTTTTTGGCGTTTTCCAAATCATCCTGTTGAAAAATTCCTTCAAAATTAAAACAACAATGCACAACTCTCTGGATATTAATGAGTATAAATGGTAGGAAAGTTATAAAATAATATGCCAAAGCAAGGACACGCAAGATGAAGGAAAAACCGATAAATTAAAAAACAATAATAGCGACAATTACAGATAAATAACCTGAGTTTCTCCTGTATTCTTGCAGCTTTCTCTATCAATCCTCCTCTCCCTCTGTCTCAGTGTGTGGCTCATACAGTAATCGTTATAACCTAGTCAAACAGCTGCATCGACTTCCTGTGATTTGTGATCTTTTATAGTCGCCAGTAAATGTAACCCCACCACCACCCCACCCCCTTTAGATCTGTCCGCAAGTGTTCCTGCTGTTATTAACGCCGCTTGGGAATCCAGTTGATTTAAATAAAGAGCGCGTCACGTTGATAGGATCAATGATAGGTTGATAGGCGACTGTTTTAAGAGGGAATTTATGACGCCCCCGGCCGCCGTCCCGCTGTGCTCGCTGTGCAGATTTTTTGCGCTGATACCATGAGCTCACTTCCAGGGTGTGTGATGTAAATCACAAGGGGGGGAAAAAGGGGTGGCGGCGGGGGGTCAAATCATTTAGGGTTTCATCACGGGCTACAGCTTCATCATCACAATCTAAGGCGCCGATACCTCAGTGCTGCTGCTGCTGCTGCCAGTTTATTAAAGTGAACTGAATTGAGTGTGATGTTTTCCAGGCTGTGGATATAAACCCGAGGTGAGAAAAGTTTAAAGGACGCTTTGTTCTCCTGCTCAGATGCTAAGCTCAGCTGTGAGCTTCACTGCTAACACAAGAGCAAGGGAGCTTAATACACAACAAGCGGCGTTACATCACCCTCATTTCTTACGCTGCGCTCTGAGTTTGACAACGAGTTGAAAGCTATCTGATTAGCTTCGAGTGATAAAAGGGAGAGGAGCTGAAGTTTAGAAATGGACAAAGAAAAGATATCGATTGTTGTTTAGTTTTGTGAAGCGGGATGAAGGGGGTTTGTTCAGAGAGAAAAGACGAACGCCTGAACTTGAAACGTGGAAATACACAACAAACCTTCTGAGAGCTTCTCCTTGCACGCTGCGTCCTGAGCCGAGGATGCATGTAAACATTTATTTATTTATAACGTCTCCTGTAGTTGGGGAGTCCTTGCATGCTCCCACTGTTCCTCCACCTCAACAAGCAAACAGACTCACAGATGTAATTTATCAAGGGCTGAAGCTGAGGATTGTTTAAAATAGTTCGAGCAGCAGGATGCACAACTCCAGATTTTATTGGATTTAATCGAACAAAACAAGCAGTTCGAATTCTTAAACTCTGGCTTTGCGGGTCATTTATTTCATGAGAGCGGGGCAGTGTTTCAGCTCAGTCCTGCAGAGACAGCGGTGTGGCGAGAACACCTGATGTTGGTGTAGCTCTACCTCCTGTCCAGTCAAACAGATACTTTACAAACCATTAACCTTGGCTTCCTCTCTTTTTCCAGTCTTTACAAAGACCCCAAGTCGCTACTGACTGTACTCTCTTTCTCTGGCTCCTAAAGCCTCCTTTATGGTTTCCAATTTTGGTCTTTTTGAGTTGTAAATGTGGACAATGTGAAACGTCCATTAACATAACAGCTGAACTGGAGCTTTGACAGTTTGAATTTGTGTCAAGAGAGATTCATAAATTTAGGACCAAATTCTCACCGCGTGACTACAAGCCAACCAATCAAAATACAACATTAAATTACGCAGAATACACTAAGGATTCGTAAGTGCTGTTTTCTAATAGAGTTCAGAATACATAACACTCTTCCTCCATTTTTGAGGTTTTTCTGTGCATAGAGATATCAGTGGGGCTACAGCAGAAGACATGTTTATTAATGCACCTCCATGTTTGTGTGTTATCATGTTGCGGTGTTATGATGACGTGCACCAGCTTTGACGACACGGCGGACGGCTGCAGGACAACAAACCAAGCCATTAAGATGAGTCGTTTTGAGCGAGATCTCTCTGTGGTCCCAATTATAATTGGTGATTCTGGTTGACATCACCCCACGGATGAGTCAGTGTAGATGGGTTCAAACTCTGCCTGAGCATCCTAATTTTTATTCCGACGCTGAATTTTCATGATTTTACAGCGGGGGCCTCGGCGGACTGACAGAAACACTGAGTGTTACCGGTCTGCAGGGCTCTCAACAAACCAGGTTTACATTTAGAAGTTTACCTCTGTTCTCTGTGGAAAGAGGCGTTTACAAGCACTTACTCAACAAGATTTAAACTGGAGTCAATTCCTCTTTGACTCATAGCATCCATCTCCTTGTATTTGCATTGTTGTATTGACTGTACATGTGTTTGCGCTGCCTCTGAACCAGGTGATTTCACTTGTGAGTTCGTCAGTGAAATCCCTGAAATCCACTCTGTTGCATTTGCGATGCTGAGCACATCTCAAACAGCTGGGGGGTTTTTTTGTTGTTTTTTTAAAAAAAATGAGGCTGTTTTCTAAAGACTCGTGAGCGCAGGATCACAAATAGATGTAAAACCCAGTTTCCCCCCGTGGAGCCGATTACATGATTGTTATTGGCGTAGGTGAGGTGTTGCTTTTGCAATTGCTGTTATTAGCGTGAGGTGTTTACTTGGCCTGCGTTCTGGGAAGGCCTCCCCCACCCACCACGGGTGCTGCCGCTGCTGCCGCCGACGGACTCTTTCTGAGAACTGGACAGCTCTCTCAGCCCCGTCTGACCAGAAGGCCGTGACGCACTCTGCTCTGACACCGGTGACTCACTGGTCCCCCACCTACCCCTCCACTGTTCCTGGATCTGTGAAATCTCATCCTACCCTGCTCCGTGACCTCGCATGTCCCCAGTGTGTCCGCACATCTGAGCCGAGACGCACAGATGGACGGACCACAGGAAGGAGAAATCCCTCCCACTCCAAAATCGAAAGTAAAAAAGGGAAGAAAGAGCTGAGAACTAACACGTATCTCTTTTCCATTGCAGAAAGTTAAAGGATAACTCTGGTATTTTTTTAACCTGGCCCATATTTTCCCATGTTTTTGGGTGTAAATGATTGATATGGACAAAAAAACCATGAACAGTTGCTGCAATGTAATCTAGTGGGCAATTGTCCACGTCAAAGTACGTCCACTAAAGTTCTTGTTTTTGCCACTGACAGGCACAGATTGTTATTGTTAGAGTCTGACAACATTATGGATAGGACTCCTACTGAGATAGATCAAATATATCCTTTTCGTTTAACCAGAAACATCACTATAAGTCTCTATCAGACTCCATTGACAAAAACAGGAATTTCACAGAGCAGAACACTGGAACTGCTGGAATACCACTACTTCAATCTGCTAGTCTGTTTGTGTTATTGAGTGGCTTTCAGTGGAGGAGTAAAAGTATGACACAGTAATACAAAAAACCAAAACAGATTGAGGCAGCAGCTCCTGTGTTCTGCTTTGTAAAATTCCTGTTTTTGTCAATGGAGTCTGGTAGTGGTAAACAATAATGAGCAGGTCAGTCATGGGACAGAAAACAGTGAGAAACATGGAGCTATTGTTGATTTTCTTCAAAATTTGACAACATTTATAGTTTATATCAGCACTACCTGCAAAATGAGACAATAAGCAAGCAATATATTCCACAGTGATACTGCTAAAAGGAACCATCCAAAGAGCAACATTAAATCCCAATTCAGGTTCGTACAAAGGTCTAGTTTTACTGCCTTGAGAGCAGAGAGAGCACTGCTTATGTAAATACATGTTTTCATTATCAATTTTCCTGTTGCAAATGAACTGTTGCTCTACTTTCTCCCCGAGAGAGTACCACCTCCTTCAGAGTCCAACAAGTGGCCACATGTCAAGTTTAAAAACGGGACTATAAATAAAGATTGATTTGAAGAGAAAAGTCAGGAAAGCTGTGTGGGGGTTCGCCGCTTCTTTGGTTGTGCATCCTCCTCCCTTCTTATTACTTTTCCATCAACACATCATCTCAGGAGTAAACAGACCCACACGGTGCTAGCAAAGACAGAGGCGCAGATGTGGTCGTCTGAAACGGCCGACGTCCGACACTGTTCGGGGGCAGAGAGGAGCGTCTTTGTTGGGAAAGCGCTCGGAGCCCGAAGCCTGCAGGAGGTCAAACAACTTGTCTAACATCTGTCAGTCATCCTCCAACGAGCCGAAACCTGACGGCACCTTGCTGCCTACGTTAGTCTGCCTCCCACATCACCCACTGCTGCAGCTGCTGTGTTACATACCTGACAACTTCTCAGAGGCCTCAACGAAGCATCTTTATCTGCTGCTTTATTGGTCTCTCTGCTTTTCTTTTTGTTACTCGGATCCTACTTTCTGTCAAAGCTTTGATTATTTCACGAGAGTTTTCTCTTTTTTCTTTCTGTGAATGTGTGAATGATACACAATCAAATGTGAGTCAGAGGAAGCAGATAACTTCATGTAGCCAAAGTAAAACCAGAATTTATGGGTTCTGTTCCAGATAAAATATCAAAATGATGCTACTTACATGTCGTTTGGTTTGCTTCATATGTTCAGATAAGGCCAATATTTTATATATATATATATATATTTATTCCCCATGAGTCCTAGATGTTTGCCAGTTAAATGTCTTAAACGCGAGTTGAGCGGTCGTGGTTAGTTCCAGTGTTTAGTTTTAACTTCGCTCCATTGGTTTGCTTTAAAACATATTTTAAGGATCTTTTACTTGTTTATAAACCTTTTACTGGTTTGGGACCTGCTTACATTGCAGACTCATTTTATAATCAATCAGAAGTTCTTAGATCTTCTACCACTGGCTTTTTAAATACAAAACAAAATTATGCACAATAGCTACAAAACTAAAACCCATTTAATATCATTCACTCATATTTTATCATCTACTGTCTTTTTATTGCCTAAGTTTATTGTCTTTCCATTTTTATTTGTATTGTAAAGCATGCTAAGCTACATCTCTTGTATGAGAAGTGCTCCACAAAGTTTATTATTATTATTACAGTTACAATATAATATCTTTAGACAACAGAAATAACAAGTAGGAAGGTGAAAAAAATGACTTTAGAGGAGAGTTTTGGTGAGAAAAAACTAAAGTACTCACTTAATTTTTCATGGGAGCTGCAGTTTTTTCTGCACTCTCAAAGAAAACACTAATAAAATCATGAAAGTCTGTTACATCTACAGCTGAAACAGACACGATTTGTCTTAAAATACACAAAGTAAACCTCAGGAAACAGGCAGCAGTGAAAACAGGACCATCGTGAGTTGGAGGTGTGTGTTTGCGGATGTCAAACGGCAAAAACCTTCTAAAAATGAATGACTGCGTTTTGAAGTTGACTGGAATATATTAAGTTCTGCCTCTTCCTCCACCTTCTGATTCAACAACATGTGTGAGGGAGGTGTGGGTGGAGGCGAACGGGCCTGTAAAAAAAACAGTTGATCTGAGTCCGTTTCCGCATCCAGATTTGATCAAGACGCCTGCAGAAATTACACCCTGTCTGCGTATTATCTGTTTCACTTTGAGCCGCGTCACATTACTTAAGCTAAAGATGCTCTGTACTGTCATTTCCCTGTGTCTTTAAGTCTTCACACAACAGCTCCGCTCTGGGGTTGACACGAAAAAAGCCGGTTTTCACCCCACCCCCCCGGTGGACAGTGCACATGGGCCTCCCTGCCTTTAGCGGGGGTCATTACCAAGATGAATATAGTGATTATAAGGATGAATAAGGTGTGATTATGAAGATGAATAAGGCGATTAGGACTCTTGTCACCGCCGCTAAGGGCGGCTGGAGGGAGAGGATGTCAGCCTGTAACATGTGTGAACTCATTACCTTTTCATCCACGAGGAACGGATTCATAAGCACACACCTCCACATGCGTGCACATGCTGCAACGCCACACCAGAGGAGACCATTTGTGTTCATCTGTGCTGTTAAATGACCCGTGTCTGCGATATATATCTCTGTTCGCTGGTGTATGTATTTGACCCAAAAGGACACCTGAGCGGCTGCCGTGTGGAGCGGACGCTAGCTCGCTGTGTTGTCCAGGGGTTAATGACACCTCACCACCGGCTCCATCCATGTGATTCCCCGCTTTTCTTTTAGTAGGGGCCCCCAGTTAGCTGTAACCATGGCAACCGAGGGTTCTGATGTCCACATGGCAACGGCTGCCGTAGGGACTGAGGATGGAGGTGGGAGGAGGAGGAGGATGTGGAGGATGGATGTGGTGGTTGTTGGATGGGGGCGGTGTCTGGATGCTGACGCACTCAGCGGCTGGCTGGAAAGTTTTTGAGAATGCCGCCCACTGACGAATCAGAACCCTCTCTTCTCTGACTCTCTCTTTTAAACTGCACCTCCTACTCAGTCAAGAGTCCTCCTGACCCCCCCCCATCCACCACCCCACTGCTCCTTTTCTCCTCACTCCACTCATCTCATCATGCACCTCCTCCATGTTTGTGTCTCATCACACCTTTGTCTCTGTCTGCGGCGCCATGGCAGCTGTTTGATCACCGTTCGAGGGTTTCCTGCGGTTGCGCTGGGCAGGCCCCGACCCGGATGTCTCCCTCCTCTCGGGCATCCGGGGAAGGATCTGTCAGGCTCTGCTCTTCTTCTCTTACCTGCAGACGTTTAATCTGACGATTGTTATTCATGCACCCTGAATATTTTAGGATTAATGATGATCTCCATGTGACGGAGGCAGGAATCAGTGAAGAAGCAGCACGTTGTTAATGACGTGGAGAAGCGATCGTGACAGAGTAGAGCGACCATGATGACCAATAATCAGTAATCTCTGTTTGTACATGAATGTGTAGTCAAATAAGTACAAATCTTCTTGATCTTCATTCCCCAAGGTCAAAGTTCAGTGCAATCTCAAGAAATAGAGAGGTGCAGGGATGATGCATTTTTGTAATCCAACCCAGTAGTTAGCATCACCCTGGTTCCTTCGACAAAAAATGAGATTTTTCATCAAGTTTTGGATCATTGCAGAAAATAAACTGTGACCAACACAAGTTTGCAATACTGACACGTTAAGTACAATTGCAAACTGCAGGGAGCAAAAATGCTCAGTTCAAAGTGAACTGTGAAGGGTGTAGAGAACAACAAACGTTCATCAGTTTGTAGGAATTTAACAAGAAAGATTACCCATCAGTCACTGCGCCTTGCTGGAGCATCAAAACAAAAACAAAAAGAGCTCGCAAAAGACAATTATTCGCTTAAGTCGTGATGTTAGCTAGGTTAGCTAGCTAACGTTAGCACCCGCTGGCGCCAAACTTTGTTCTTCTTGTTTGTTTAAAAGTTGAAACTTATGAACTACAGCCATTTCCTCTTCTCTTTCTCGTCACAAGCAAAGCGGTAGAATGACAACTGAAAGGTTTTTTGGAGTCAGATCTGTTCAAACAACACAGGACGCATCACTGCGGCATCTTGAAAACAAGAGAGCCTTGGCAAAGTTGGACCCGGAAACAGTATTTGCGTCAGTTGTGACATCAGATATAACAAGCAGATTTTAGCTGTAACTAATATTATCATTACTAACATGGCTATTTAGGCTAAGTGGTTACGTTACCTAAAAATGTCCAAATATTCAAATATCTCTCGGGAAACAAGCTATTAGCGGCATTATAAACTAGCCTACTAGCGAGCTCAGCTAATGTTAGTTTGGCTAGCCTAACAAAAAACGAACTAAATATATTCAAGGTTTTATTTCATTAGTGCAAAAATATCCACAGTAACAGCAGCAGGTATTGAGGGTGTTTACGTTACTAGGGTAAAACATGGAGGAAGTGATGTCTGCATTGGCAAAGTTAAAGGGTTTTCCAAATGGAGGAATTTTGTTGAGGTCAGGCTGATGGATCGGCATGTGAAGCTAGATTCTGGCAGGCAGAGGAGACAATGGCACTGACAGTCCAATGTGGTGAACTATAACATCAATCATCTTGAGAAGGGACAGCCCTGCAAATTGACAAATTTAGGCAAGGAAATTAGGCTGAAATATTATGTGAACCAGTCTCTGTGTTGTACCTATCTCTCAGTTCCTGGCTTTGCTTCGATCATAGGGGGGTGGGGCAGCAGAATGAAGATAAAGTGAGAGTCAAGGCAGGAGAAATGGCTGGTAGTTGCCTTAAAACTTGCAGAAAAGTCCTCGACAGCAGCAGCAGAAACAGCAGCAGGCCAGAAAATTGTCTTCCCGGCTCGGAGAAAGATGGCAGGAGAGAAAATGAGGGTTTTCTTTTCCTGTTCCTCTCTAATAAGCAGGAGCCAGGGGCCGTGCTCGCGGTATCAATAGCATTAGAAAAACCTTCTCAGCTGCATCATAGACCTCTTTTTAACCAGTCAACACCTAAACCTTGGAACGCTTCCACATTAAGCAGAGCTCAGCCTCGGCTGGAGTCGGTCCAAAACCCTGCACCTATATGTGAACATCCGCCCCAGGTAAAAACTTATTTTTTAAAAACATGAATAAAAAAGAGCAACGCTGCGACGTCACCAGCCCAGGAATAGCTTTGCCTTGTGGTTGTGTGTTTAGGCCTGAAAATGGGCTGACCGGATAAACCCCGCTCCCTGAGGACTAGACCCAGAGCCTCGACTGTGGTGGGTGACTATAAATCTACATCCTTCCTTCTCTTTGTCACAACAACCCCCCTCTTCTCGGCTGCACTCCACTCTCGAGTGCTCCTCTGTCTCTCCAGGCTGTGTGGTAATGAAGTGGTTTATGGCTGCAGAGGACAGGAGGGGATGCAGGGGCCACGGGGGTTAGCCCATAGCTCATCCCACTATGGTAGGGGGGGCACGGCGGCCAGAAGTGACTGGGCTGATTGAGTAAGTCTGGACCCTCCACATCCAGGGTTGTAGGTCCTGGAGGGTGTGGCGATGCCTCAACCCCAGCAGGAGATCTCAGATAACCCGCTCACTCTTTTAATGACGGCATCTCCACAAATAGGGTTCGCCAGGCTCGAGCGGGATATCCAGAAATTCAGTTACCGTCTGGATTACAACATGATCCTCAACCTTGCTCCCACGGCGAGAGCCAGGGTGGAGGGTTTAAAGTTCGGAGGGTTTCATTTTTCATTTGTTGTGTTAAATTATCTGAAGCCCAGCGAGACTGTAACAGTGATTAAAAGCTACACAAATAAGCCTGACTCGCTGCCCTCAAAGTCGAGAAAACATTTTTTTTCACCTTGTTAGTTAATTCCTCATGTCATAATGTTTGTCTTTGGAGAATTAAACGCCAAAAAATGTGCACAACCTTTGCCATCTTGTAAATCAAAATCAAAATCTTGTGTGTTTCCTTCTTGCTGAACTGAATAATATTTCTTGGCTCAAGTAGCTTTGCCACTGAGAAAACTAACATGTATTAGAAGACATACATGAAAACTTACAGAGGTCTGAACATCATAAAATGGTTCATGGTCAGTCATTCCACCTCTGTGATCCTGATGTAAAGTACTTCAATGATCCCCTGACTTTCGATTAGTGCCATCATCAGGTCAAAATTTCACTGCAAAACCCTAATTTCCATTACTTTGTCTGGAGCTAATTAGCAAAGTGTTAGCATTTAGCTGTCAAAGAGCAGCCTCAAAGAGCTGCTAGCTTGGCTATCGAGTCATAAGCTGTGTCCCAAATCCATACCACACGCTAATGCTACTTTCACATCACATCAGAGTTATTGTAATTACAAGTTTCCCACTTGTAAGCAGCATTCATGTCAACATCCACGTTGTAATTATGACTGCGAAAGTATTAAGATTTAACTGACTTGGGGCTAAAAAGTACAGAAGTCCTAGTGCTATTCAGCAAACTTATGACGTTCTTTGAAGAGATGTGGTTAGCATTTGAGTATATTTTGTTTTGCTAGTGTTAGTTTATTTATTAAGGACTGGAATCTCTAGAGATGAGTAGGAAGCAGTAGTAGAAGGAGCTGCCATCTTGGGCTGTTTGAGGCCATGAGCTCTCATACAAAGACTGATGCATAAGTTGGCATCCTAAGGTAGAAGGAGATGAGTTAAACACCTGCATGTTCAGTTCAACTCTGACTGATTATGCAGAAAGTTTGAAGTTAATAGCTTCTGTGGTGTTTCTCTTTAGGGTAGTTGACAATTACAAGTCAGCACTGTCTGAGAAAACGTTCCACAGCAGCCTTGACGTCTTCATCACTATCAAAGTGGCGACCACTGAGCTCCTCCTCCTCCTTGGGGAAGAGGTAGTGGTCTGAGGGGCCAAATCAGGTGAACAGGGCAGGTTTAAATCCACATTCAACTGCACGAAGGCTGATGCTGTCCATTTTCTCAGACAGAGCTGACTTATAATCTTCAATTACCTGAAACAGAAAAACCACAAAAGTTTTTATTGTCAAACTTGCACAATCACTCAAAAAGTTAAACTGCATGAGTAGGTAACAAGAGCTGTTTAACTCATCTTCTACCTCCCATATGACGTGAATGCAGCATAAATGTCTTTTTATACTAACAGGAAATTATAAATGTGCCTCAGCTGTCAATCAAAGTTCAACTTTGGAAATCTGCTGCTAATGAAACTTCACAAAGAGACATGATAATAAGATTTGATGCCTTTTTTGGAGCTTTTTCATCACCACCCAGGGTTTATTTAATTTTTTTCAGGTGTGAGCCGCTCCTCCTCCTGAGAGAAGAGTGCTCATCAGCAGCAAACCTAAAAATCGACTGTATTAAGCAGGCATGGTGCCTTGATTATACTTTATTTTGTCACTTCTCTGGTGCGAACACAGAAAACTGCTTAAAATCAGTGTGTAAAGTGGTTCTGAGACACAACATAAGTCTTGTTTTCTTAGTGTTTTTTACTGTCCTGATTCTAGCGACTGGAATTTATTAATATTTTACAAAACATCTGGGATCTTTAAAACTATTTTCTGCCTCTTCATCCTGTTTCAGTCAGATAAATTAGAAACAGCAAAAGCGAGATGCGGTGTTGTTGTGACGTTAAACACAGAGCCCTTCAGTAATCTGTTGCTCGGTGAATACAGGTGTTTCTCTTTGAGTGTCGAGTGTTTTGACCTGCTGCTCACCTGAGCCTCCTGGTTAACACCTCTCCCCCCTCCGCCGCCGAGGATCTTTTAATGGCCAAACAGGTCTCTCCACGCCCCGACCCCTGCGCTCACTCTCACGTGGGGAGGTCTCTGAAATGAAAATGCCATTATAAAACATTTACCAGCCTGCTGAGTTTACATGTCTAACAAGAAAAGGACCGTTTGGAGCGGTTAAGTGTCACATAAATCTTTCAGCAGGCTAATTGAAGTGGTTCCCCCAACAGGCCACTCTCCACAGCTGCTATTACAAATCGCACAACTGCGGATGCGACGGCCAGCTGCAAAACCAAATCTTACACCCACTTGGTAACGTTGTTAAGAGACACACACACGGTGCCTGTGGGTTGCTGCCGCCAGGTTTGCTCAGACAGCTCCACTGGGAGCATGCAATGTAGTCGTATGTAAACACAAGTCATCTTTCATAGTGCTCTGAGGAGGCACAATGAGTATGCTCCTCCACCCTCCCTCCCTCCCCTCCTCTCTCCTCTCCCAGAATGCAACTTATTTAAAGCTTATTTGAGCGGGCGTTGAAGAGGAACATTGTTATTTCCAGCAGCAGCCTGGGGGAGTAGTTGCAGGGAGGCGGCGGGGTTACACCTACAGTACGCTGCACCAGCTCGGCTTGAGAGCTGCTGTGCTACACCGGCTAGCATCTCCCAACAAAGCTCGGAGGACGCGGCTCGAGGTTTATGCTTCTCTGCCAGTTAACGGCATCACCTTCATTCTTCCATCTGATTGGAAATAACCCCATCCCTAACTTCTCCAGGCTGCTTGTGGTTATGTGTCAGGAACATCAGTTCAAAAACTGTGCAGGTCCGTTAAACTCTGAGGCTTTTTCATGGCTCAGCAATTAATAGGCCCAATCAGACACCAACTTGATATATTCCACCTCCTGCTCCATCTTCCCTCTGTCCTCTTCAATACTCTCTGCTCCCTGTCCTTCCTATATTTATCTCCCCATTCCCTTTTCCCATTACATTTTCTTTTTTCTGTCTTTATCTCCAGTCCTAATTGGGCGAACCTGTTGATGAAAATTTACAAGGTTTTTGATTATGGGCCAGAGCTGAGACGGTAGGGAGAGAGAGGAGCCTAACGCTGGAGTGTGTCCACCTAGGATTAGTGAAGGTTTTCAGGTCCAATGGTCGACTGAGTTGATATAAAATCATGTTTCATGCATATTTTCAAAGTTTTTATTCTTGGAAAGTCTGAATCAGATCTGTGAAGCAAACAAATAATTTTCGTTAACTGGAGCTGTTTTAATTACGCTATCTAGCTGCACCTCTTCTCCCGCCGTGGTTTAATGGCTTTATTATTAGCACCACCAGCTGGGTGTTTATCTCGATGAACCAACAGCAGCAGATGGAGACTATTACTTATTCTGCTTTCTTATTACTTTCTGGAAATTTTTCAATGTGCACTATATTTTGATGGAAACTCAAATCAAAACAAACATCCTCCAATCTAGAACCATCCATCCTGAGCTGAACTACAATAGACGGCGGTGGTTGCCAGCCCTCACACAAACACTGCCTGTGAGGTGGGGAGCAGACGAGGGCGCTTTGATGGCTTTTTTTTTTCCAGGTGACTTCTAATGTCTGAGTGGTCACCATCAGGGTCCTCTCTCGCCTGCATGGGCTGCCCACAGCACACTGCACTCACAGCCCCATCATGCCTCGCCAAGACCTCCTCGGCAACACCTGGCACCATGGTAACCAACACCTGTTCACCTAATTAGAGGGACACTGGAGGAGAGGAGATGAGGAAGTTAATGAAACGCTAATCTGTCCAATCAGCGCCCAGGCACTCATGCTGGCCGCTGCAGAAGCAGGCCGCTGTAATGGCCGGGCTTTATGGGTGCCTCCCGCCACGCCACCTTGTGTGACCCCATCAATGCCAAACCCTACTGAGGCCGCTGACAAGAGGAGAGCAGACAGGAGGGGCGGGAGGAGGGGGAGCGGTGTGCTGCTCTCGATGGACAGAGGAGCTGATAGCGAGGTCTCAGGCAAACAGAACAAGCATTAAGAGATGAGGTTCCCCACAAGACAGCCGCTGGAGCGGGTTTCGCACCTGGCTGCACTGCTCTGTTTACAAGCCGCCACCCGCTGCCGGAGAGAGTGGGCCTGCGCCTAGGTCTGTTTCTGAAGAGCATCCTTGTTCTGAGTGGAGAGCCACGATTGAGAAATCAAAGAAACTGCAAATCATAAGTGTCATTATATAACACTGCACACATTATCAAGTAATAATCTGGTTCATTGAATGTCACAAATACCAAAAACCATTGCATGATCCCAGGGCCAAAATGACGCCTTAAAATAACTAGTTTTGTCTTCCAACAGTCCAAAAGCCGAAAATATTCAGTTTATTTTAAAAAGAAAAGAAACCAGAAAATGTTAACATTTGAAAGCTGGGACAAAGGACTTATTAAATACATTTATGCGTCACTTTTAGGCCATTTTTTGTCTGTTTTGGTCATTTATCATCATTTTACATCTATTTGTGGTGTTTATGCTCTTTTGGGCACACCTCTCTTTAGGATCTTTAAAATCTCTTCTGGTTATTTTGTGTGAATTGATTGATACAGACTCTGGCCCAGGAACCCCTGACCTCTTGACCTCTCTGACCCCTGGGTTTATGCCCTTAGGCCCGGGCCAGTAATCCATCCATGACTAGAACAAGTCGTTTTGCCATTTTGTTCGACAAATTACTCAACTATTAATCAAAAATCAAACTAGCTGATTACTTTGTGTCATTTCACAAACTGATTTATCATAAGTGTGTCTTCTTGTGTGAACTCGACTGAACTCTCTCTCTGTTATCCCTACTAGGAAACTTCAAAGGGATGTGTAAACAGATAGACCACTTTCCTGAGGAAACAGATTTATGAAGCAGACCTATCTGGAGTACTTCTCATGTAGCATCTTGTGCACATTTTGTGTTTCATCTTAGAAGTACCACAGGGAGGAAAAAAACAAGATCAGGTCCTCCTCCACATGTTCTCTGACATTTTACTCAGAATATTTTTGAAATTGTCCCACTTTTCATTTGTCTCAGGACTGGAGCGCTGTACAGTAATCGTTTTGGCCAGTCGCCGTCTGCCTCTGCCTGCTTAGCACGAGGCCCTGGCTAGGCTGGAGACCAAGCCAAAGCATCTGCCTGTTTTACTGTTTGGCTGTGTGTACATAACGCGGTAGTACAGTCGGCTGTGTGGAATTCTGTAAACACAGCCCCATTGATTTCTCCTTTCTCCTTTGTGCAAGCAAGACGGAGACGCTTTGTCGTAACGTTCCTATTTGCCTGCTAACTTAAAAATCACAACAATGACTTAAGCCAGATGTACTGTTAGTATCGCCAGCTCGATGTTTCCTCTGATTGGCCGATTAACTGCTTGAGCTGAGTTACAGATCTGCACAGTCGCCAAGTCACAGGTCCACTACATTTCCCCATCAATGGCTTTCATCAATGGTTAATTCATTTGTTTATGTTTCTGCAACGTATGCCGAGGGATGCTGAATAGAAATATATAAGGATATAAATACGGATATTCAGGCAAATATTCTCTGCAGTGAAACTCAAAATAACTTTTTCACGTGACTTCATTTTGATTACACTGCATCAGTAAATCTACTTTTATTTACTTATTTTACTATTTTAACCATAATTTGAGGCATGGACGGATTATTTAAGAGGGTTATCGTTTGCGTCTGATTTTGTTGATATTTTGTTTAAAAGTCAATTAAAGAACCATAAAGAGATGCAAATGACCAGAAAGGAAATATAAATATTGAACTACCACAAAGAAGACAACTACAAAGAAACACAACGTGTCTCTTTGAACTGTGGCTCTTGCTTATGTAGTAGTTGGTGGCTTTGGTACGCCTGTGTCATTGTCTCATAATCTGTCCATGTTTGAGGGACAGGCATTAAACTGTAGCTTATCCTTTTGTTGTTCTGGTCCAATCAGTGGATTTTCCTTTTTGCTTTGACATGTTTTTTCTCTTGTGAGACAATCTGTTCAGACAGCTTTGATAAAGAAACTTTTTTGGAGAGCATCACTGCATTGGAAAACCATTGGTTTATGGATGGTGTCCATATTGAAAAGTTTATGGATGATGGAACCTGTATTACCAAAGCTTTCAGCTTTGATGTTCTAGTCATTGCTCAGTGCCGCTGACAGTCTGTTTTCTATACCAGCACAGTATATAAATAGCTTGTTTATAATCAGAGCAGGGAAGTAACACTAGTAGATAGTGATGCATTACAGAATTGGATGTCTTTTTCTGAAACAAGTAGTCTTTGTATGAGGACTGAATTTGAAATTCAGTCTTATATTGCGCCTACTACAACAGTTTGGTGGAGGTTACCAGAGTTAGCTTGAGGGTTGATATCAGTTTGGTCTGTATTTCGCTGAAAATGGGTGAAATAAGACTCTAAAGTTGTTAGAACATTTATGTTTTGTGTGTTCTTAGCTGTTTTGCTAATGTTAAGGATGTTGAAACTTGGTTTTGGTTGTGTGGTTTTGAGGTGTGTGGACCTCTAGAGGACTATAATGTCTCCTTCTAGCTAATGTAGCTACGATAGCATTACAGCTGTTTACATGACGAGTGTAGAAATAAAACTTGAATCAGCATCAACATCATTCCTTTACTCACCAACAGCTGTCACCAGCGCAGTGGAAAACAACAATTGTGAGTTAACTTTAACTTTCTTTTTCTTTGCTGCTGAATGCAATTTTTGCCACCAGGTGGTATTGTTGCTAATGGTCACTACAAGAGCTTCAGCTATTATTGTATTTACTAGAGGTTTGAAAACATCCTCCGGTAGCGCTTACTTCCTCATCCTCTCAAGTTGGACTGAGGGTGCTACAGTGACTCTGCTACAGCAAAAGCGACACGAGATGGGATGGATCAGCTAGCTATTAGCATGCTAACTTCAGTAGAAGAAAAGAAGTGATAGAACAGAAAACAAGACTTAAATTCAGCGTTTTCCACTACTGAGACAGCTACAGTAAAGGAATAAAGTTTGATGCTGGATCAAGAACATTTCTTCTAGACTGTAACAACTGCTAATGCTAACGCTTTGGTATATAGCGATAGCAAAACGAGATATAGCACCTTTAAATACACAAAGTAGCATGTGGGTGGTGGTTTGCAGGTGTTTAAAGAGTTTTTAGGTTTGTCTTGTAAAACAATCAGGCATCAACAGACCAATACAGCAGTTTTTCTTGCTGTAAAGAACTCTCTGCCAATCCTCTCAAAAGCTTATGTTAATCTACAGCCGTCAATTGTGCAAAGTTTATCTAGTTAAGAGCAGTCCTCAGCAGTCTGATTAAGTGAGTACCTTCCAAAATATGCATAAATTTTTTATAATCTTCTACTGTAGCTCAACAAGGAAAAACAAAGAGGGAATATTTACTGATTAATCATGAACTTAGTGACATTTAAATGAACCATGAGGTAGGTGTCTTTTAATGGACAAAAGAAAGAAGTTATATTGTTTTACGACTGACTTTATAACTGTGAACGGATCCTTTAAAGACTCAGCAACACAACTGATGTTATGAGTAATGTAACTACTTTTACTGTTGCTGAGTAGTAAGTAAAATAATAGGCTCTGCTTTTTAAACTTTTCAGTAAGTAATATGTAATGAGTAACTGTCACACCACATAAAACACACTCACCAGAGTCCCTCCTCCCCTCTCCAGGCCCGAGTGCGCCTGCAGTGGTTTGCAACTAGAAGTCAGAGGTCCGCCTCGCCTCCGCTAGCACTGAGGCCTCTCAGGAGAGCAGAGCAGAGGCGGCACAGTTGAGATTAAGCCCCAGCCAATTAGGGTTGTGTTTTCACTCTTAAGGCTCTGAGCGTTGTTCCCGCCCAGATAAAGCATAGAGAGGTCGCCACGTATAACAGCCTTCCTGTAATGATTCTAACAACGCCAGAGCGCCAGTGAAAGGCGGATCGGTCTCGTGATCAGCTGTAAGGCAGGCCGTAGGGTGAGGTGTGGGACCGGGCGCGACCACCGCCGTTATGTGCGGATGAGTGCGCAATCCCTTCCTATTGAGGAGGCATTTGAGCACCTGTCGGCTTGCCACCAGGATCAGATCCAATATTTCAGCCTCCTTCTTATATAGGTCAGGCCTCTCTCGACCGCTGTCTCTCTCTCACCTCACCCGTAACATTTCGCGTCAGAAGTTGTACAGTATCTACTGTCACGCTCTGGCCGTGATGATTCAGAGCGCGAAGACGCTTAAACGCACGATGGTGATTTTCTGCAACGGAGAGGTCAGCGTGCACGTGGCGCCTTGGCAAAAGCGGGTGATGGCTTTAAACCTGCCCACCCCGCTTCACGGACACACCTGGTATTCCATACGAGAGTTTCGCGCCTGGGTGGCCAGAGACGGAGTGAAAGTTGGGTTTCTGCCTCTCGCATGCAGGCGAGAGAAGCGGGATAGTTATGCACAGAAAATGATGTCACCAGGTGAAGGCCCGCGAAGTGACATCACTGTGAAGGGGGTGGGGGCCCGGCCGTCCCAAAAAAATGGAGGACACACCGCACCGACGGCGAGAGGAGGAGGAGATATTAGTTATGGCTGCTAAGCAGAAAAACAGACAAATCTGACTATATTCTGCTAAAACATGCACCTCGCCTCATCACACACACACACACACACACACACACACACAGAAGCTACTGATATGTGGTGTGTGTGTGTGTGTGTCTGTGCTGTGAGTCCTCAGCTCTCCCAATAGCAAGGCAGTTTGCACATCCACACGGGCAGCGATATAAGCAGCTGAGGCACACCAAAGCGCCAGTGGGTTTTTTAGATCAGCGCCGTGTCGGAGCTCCCATCATCCACTGCTCTTACTGGGCGCTAAGCAGCTGAGAAGAGAAGAAAGAGGAAGAAAACGCCCAGCGTTATGCAAGCAAATTCATGCTAAACTGAAAGACATCAATTCCTGTAAATGTGTGTAAATTGATCTACTTGATGGATGCTGGTAGGAAATTAATAATTTATTACAGCGGTAGCTTAGCTTTTAATAAATACACTATAGGATTGTCACCAATGTTAACATTTGTTTTGCTTCTATTTCTACTACTTCTTTTCTTTACCACAAACATATTTCTGCCAGAGCAGGTGCTAATGGTCACTTCACAGAGTTTCAGCCACTGTTGCATTTATAAAACGTTAGAAAACTCTGAGCAGCGCTTACTTCCTCATCTTCCATGTTGAACTGAGACGGATGAGTAGTGGCTCATTATCACCTCTTGAGGCACAGATTGATGACAAGGCTAGCCTGTTAGTACGCGAACTTCAGTGATACCCTGGCTCAAGACATAGACGCTCTTGGATATAATGTCACAACAGTTATTTCTTCACACTTGTTGATAATCCAGTTAATTTTTGGATATTTTAAACCAAAATAATTCACATAGCACTTTAGAGCTGGTGGAAACCAAAAATAGCTGTAATCACTTCCGGCTATTCTGCACAGAAACGTGAGTTGAATAAATTATAGTAATGTTGCTCATGTCTGGTAGATGTGTAAACCAGCAACTGTTTAACCATTAATTTCACCAAAAGTCACCAGGACTGTATGTTGTGTGTTTTATTTCATGTAAATATTGGTTACTGCAGGTTTAAAAATAAAAATAAATAAATGTTTTATAATATATGTATTTTCAAGGATTTTTTAGTTCACTTCGTATTTTGTGCACTTTTCCAGAACTGCCTCACGCTCAAGTACATTTGATTTTCGTAAATGTACTGTATATCCAGTAAGAATAGTACATATTATGGAATTAGGCACCCATTAATCTCCCACTATTCATTTAGTGGCCTACAGGCCACAAGTATTTTCAGCATCTGAATATCAAATGAAACATGATGCAAACATGAAATACTCCTAATTATCAGCCCATTTTACCCTCAATTAATTTTAATATGAACTTTTCATGACATTGATGACAGTGTCTTCCTGGGCTCATGCAGATTGACACTGAAGAACTGCTCAGCGCTTCATAAAACTAAAATGGGTCTGGGGCAGTGACACGAGGAGCTTGTAGGGCAGAGCAGGGTAAACAACCCCGCTTGTGCATGGTCTCTAAAGTACCAGTTTGTACACAGAGTGAGAGAGGAGGGAGGGTCACCAGAGTGCCTTTAGAACGTGATCAATACATGACCTGAGATATGGGTAGTTTGTGTGTTGGCTAATCCGCCTACCCCTATGTTTGGTTTAGCAGGTGTCCCAGTTGGTCGTGGTGACATTGAACATCCTGGTCTCTAGCAGTATCCACGGTAATGCAAATAAGGAATCAACACTGATGGCCATGCACACACATATAGACGGCGTGGTACAGACACGGGCCAATAAATTAAAAGCCAACTATTTTTGTCCTGGTTGACTGAAAGGAGTGATAGCAATTTAACTTTGAGTATCTTATTAAGGGCGGCTATAGAGGCAGCACAGCTTGTAAAACATAGAGGAGAGAGTGCGCCCTCATATTAAAGCGTAGATTAGAAAACAGGACGAGAAGCAGCAGCAGCGCGCCGCTGTCGCGAGGCATCATCAAGATGCTGCACCTCTCTCTGCTCAGTTTTACACTCACATTTATTCATTAGTTGTGAGGCAATAGCCTGAAAATTCCCACCGCCAAGTAGAGAAAAAAAAAACGCAAATTATATACTTGTGTCCTTTATTCCAAACATAAAGTTGGCAAAGAGTCAGGTTTTGATGTTGGCGCTTTATAACATGATTAGAGCAAGAACAGTTTTAGTGTAGCTGAGGAACGCTGATCCACATGCAATCAAAACCCCAATGACCTCCAGCTGCGCAGCATAAAGAGGAAACAACTGCAAATGTATGGTTTCTGTGATAAATCATATATATATGGAAATGTGCTTTGTGAGTATATTTCTAGGTTAGACTGTGTTGTGCTCACATTGACAGATTTTATAGAGAAAGATGTTGCTTCATTTAATACTTGTTTGTCGGTGCTGAGACGAATCATTTTGAGCAATTTGATCTCAAGATGTTGTTTTAAGGACTGGAGTTGGGGCCTGTGGTCTGAAAGAGATAATGGGACACTTTGTACATTTATCATGTGCTGCTTTAAGAGGACATACTGTCCACTACACTACATTTTATCAAGTCTGTCTTTAAACATTTAGGTGGATCCGGTTCATAACGGTTCATAATGTATCTGGTGACACGGTTATCGCGGCCCAGCATAATGCTAATGCTAGAGGTAGAGTAAATTAAAGCTACCTGCTGAATGATGGAAAGGTCTTGAGGCTGAGTTTTGAGCCAGTGAAGCACAGATGGAGGTTTGAGGAGCCAGTTGTGCCACCTAGACCTGGATCTGTCCCTGCACAACCTGCACCTCTAGAAACCTGGTGGTTTTAAAGGATAGGAGTACAACTTAACACAGAGTCTCTCGTTATATAAGCTCACTGACTGGTTTGGAAGTTAACAAAGGTTGGAAACAAGACTTACAGTCCATAATATCAATTAGGAACGTAATCCTCCTGGTCTGATGACTGACCTTTATGTCCTGACAGGATGGAGTCGGTTCAACCTGCTCAAACACACAATTCACCATGATGACAAAAGATGAAACAAACAGCAAAAAGACCAAAATTATGAGACATACACTGATCAGAACACCTATTTTCTCTCTGGTAAATTACATGTCCTGTACATTAAAATATAAAGAAACACATTGGATCATTTGCAGGAAATGTTATATGAATCTACTATTACATTAAAAGGCCTGTCCTGTATCTAATAAGAAGCGCCTTAGTGACAAGTAAACTATCGGGCAAACATTTCTTCAGGGTTGACGATAATTCCTCATATGTATTTACATGTAATTTTATTAGCATGGCTATTAATCTGCACAAAACATGCTCTAAAACATTATCACAGTATAACTTTTGTCCATATTATATTTTATTACTACTGAGTCAAACTGAATGTGTATTTCTGTAAAAAATGACTAAATATGAATAAATATTATACAAATCTTGGAGCAACACTGTCCTGTTGGTTTCCATTTATCCATAATAATGTAACTCTTATATCTTGGGGCAAACCATGAGTGTAACTGGGAACCTAAAGCAGCCTATGTATGCCTACTTCCCCGCTGATGTGATGTTGGCAAGCTTCCATGGGCCAAGGCCAGTCGTGGAAGATGTTCAGAAAGTGATCTGTGGGGACATCAGCAGCGGAGTGGAGGGTAATTGTGCAATTGAAATGTTGTGTTGAGGAACTTAATTGTGTGGGAGCGGGCCTGTCATGGAAGTGATTTCGTGAGGGAGGCTTTTTCCTGTTCCATCGACCCACCTGTATTGTGTGTGATGTTATACAAAGTGACTGGAGCAGGGATCTAGTGAAATTGATTGGTTTATATTGTCCATGCAAAGATCATGTACTGTACATTTTAAAGTCTTAAATTCACAGTGATGATTATAGAATGATTTATCGTCATCAATAGATTAGCTGTTGGGAGACTGGTTATTTTTTTGTGAATAGTCAACAGGAACCTCACACTGACTCCATTTTCGCTGCTTATCCAGGTCCAGGTCGCATTAACTTTATCATTAGGAATTATTGTTTTAAATTGTTGAGTATACAATAATCAGGCAATATTGTCCCTACTGGTTTAATGATTTATTCCTTGGCCAGCTTGACTAGAAAAACGATTAAATCGCATTATACGTGGTATTAAAAAGGTCTGGAAAAAGTCAGACATTTAATTTGGTAACTTGTCGTGCCTAAACATGAAAATAAGGTAAACAAGGTTTACTCACTAAATGTACATTATATTTATGTTGGAGAGGTTTTGAGGGGAGGTTGTTTTAATTTTAAGCGATTCTATATGAACCTATGCTTAAAAATCACAGCCTCGACCATAAAACTTTTTAGTTTAAAACAGCTGATGTCACAACTGTAGCTTTAATTGTGTGTTTAATGTCTTTAAATCGCTTGTTTTGTCTATCAAACAATCCAAATGAAAATATTCACATAGATGTGAGAACTAGCCTTTGTATTTTAATGGATTCTGAACATCTGATCAACTAATCTGCACTAAAATTAGCTGTCTTGCTTGAAGCGAATAATCCCAATACTACTGGCAATGATGAGGAAGAGAAAAAGAAAAAATATGACAAAGGACAGAAAACGAGGAAACATGCAAACAATGGGACACAAACTAGCTCGTTAATGAATTTCTAGAGGTCCTTGAACATCACATCTGGAACATCTCTGCTTTACTTCCTCTGTTAGTTTATAAAATGCCGTGAGTGAAAACCCTGCATTTATTTTCTATCAGTTCAAGTCAACCGCATTCTGAGGTGTATTGTCAAGACACATAAGTCAGATTACAGGCTGAAAGTTATGTATAAAATCTGAATTTAGCCACCTGGGCTAATTTCCTGTCTTGATATATGTTGTTTTAACACAACTGTGAGTCAAGTACTGTTGTTTTTAAAGGCGTTTCATGGATGTTTGAGGTTGATATGGCAATAAGCCTCTTACCGACGAGACGGCACAAGGCCCAGTGTATTGAGGAGGAAGAGGAAGAGGAGGAGGAGGCAGGAGGTGTAGAGGGGATTAAGCGCTGGTAGTATTAAATCAATGCTCTGCTTGAGGTACCTGATTGTATGACCTGTCCTGCACATCAGCACATTCAGGCTGTGGCGCTGATTAAGAGCTATCGCTAATTTCCTCTCAACCCTGTCAATGAAAGAGAGAGAGAAAGAAAAGGAGAAGGAAAAACAGATGCCTTTGTAAAGAGGCTGGTGTGTGGTGATTCACATGTGTTCACATGCAGTACAGCGTGAAATAGTCAGGGCTGTTTGTACACGCATCAAGATAAATTTACTCATTTTAACAGATGTCAGTTACATGTAGAAAGGTATAGTAAAAATTCTACCAGCAGTGGCGAAAAGAAACTAAGAACATTTACCTTAAGTATTTCCATTTTGTGCCGCTTTGTACTTCTACTCCACAAATATTTTGCTTCGACTCATGAGAGTATATTTTACACCTGTAGTTACTAGTTACTTTTCAGATTAAGATTTCAAATACAAAATATATGATTCGTTTTTATAAACTGATGCCTTATAAAGTACCAACTGATTACGAAACAGTTAAAATTAGCCCAATTTTATGTATTAATATATCAACAGGTAATCCAGTAATATAATAATGTGGCACTGGCTGAGGAGCACCTTACTTTGATACTTTATGTACATTTTAATGCCAAACTTCCCACAATTTATATTTCCATGGAAATTTGAATGCATGACTTGTAATAGAGATGATATAGTGTGTGGAAATATACAGCCTATTTCAAGTACATGAATTGGAAAAATTAAAGAATAATATTTTGCATTCTTTCTTTGAGATTCCTTTAATGTATTTCAAAATAATTGACCGAAAAACTGGGAAAACTGCATACATAAGTAAAAGTATTATGGAGCAAAGGTAGTTAAAGTATCAAAATAAAAGTACTTTTTCTTTTCATTTTTTTTTTTTTTTAAAGGGTCATTTTACCTTTTGAGCCTCAAACAGTTGGTACTACCACTGGTTTAATCTTTTAAAATGTTCTGTGTAGAATATATCTTAAAAAGTGATCAGTTACTATTTTTACCCTGAAATGTAGTGGAGTACAAGTAGAGAAAGAGATTGTTTAATGTTGGAAGGAAAACAAAATTATTATTATTATTATTATTATTATATAAAAATACTTTAAGCCAAGTATCATCACTAGTGCAGAAGTCATACAATCACAGTTATACATGCATTTTTTAATTATTTTGTCCCCAGAGATGTGGCTAGAATAAATAATACTTTCAAAAGCAATTTTTCTATAAAGATTTGACTCCATACTAAGATAAATATGAAATGAAGGACTTTTGTTATAGTTTGTTTTCTGATGCCTGGGAAATTAAAGCAACTGCCAGTCAGTGTGAGTGTGTGAACTGATCCCGCGCATCCTCAGATTTGATAAAAAACCTGCTCAGATGCCTCTAAATATTTAGATTATTTAGTATTTGGTTTCATGAGGTGGTGTTGAGGAGGACTTAGCTGCAGCAACACGGATGTTGAGTCTCATTGTTGTTTGTCAGCCAGCGCTGAAGAGTGCCAGCGCCGGACACCACCACAGCCTGAGCTGCAGCCGTGCTACAATCAACACAGCACGCAGTGCATCTGCTTTCAGCCTGTGTCTCTGTGAGCAGGTTGGCACGCATGCTGGCAGGACGGCAGGGCGAGGCGGCCAAACAACCCATCACCCATTACTACAACCACTGACCCGCAGTAGCCACCAACAGGCTGCAGGCGAGACACCACATGCCCTCACACACAGAAGAAGCTAACACAGCTAGATATTAAACCTTTCTTTTCCAATGCATAATGGATGATCAGAGAAACCCAAAATAGTGACAATGTTCATGCTCGTGCTCACAAAATCAAAGTAATGAGATTTCCTCCATCTGGGAAAAGTAAACTTGTGTGCCAGTTTTCATTTCAGCCACGACAGGAAAACAACCAGTGATAGTGGTGGTAAATAGAAAAGTGCCAATCATTGTGAGGCAAACAGCCACCAACCAGTAGTATAAATAGAAATCAAGAGTTTGAGAAAAGGTAATTTTGTTTCATTTGAAGACATTAGACATTAGTTTGGTACAACTCACAGTGATTTATACTACAAAAAAGTCTAACTGACCATTTTGTAACCCCCCCACCTCTTAGCTGTACTTCACCTGTAAAACACTTGTTCTACCATGGATAATATCAAGCTTACAATGATAACAAAGGCACATTTTCTTTTTAAACAATGGCTCTTAGATTTCACACTATTTAGCAAAAGCAGGCTTCTGATTTCTAGCCAATGATCATCAATTTGCCAGCTGAGGAACAACTTTGCTAGCAAACCAACTGTAGCTAGCTATTTTAAGCTAATGCTAATGCTAAAACCTGGTCTTTGCCAAAAACATGGGTCTCTGGGTTGAGATTTACTGATACTATTTTAAAACAAGAGCTCCTGGGAAAAGGATCTTACATATGCATTTGTAGTATTATATTACAGCATTATACATAAAAATGCTATTCATTTTAGTATAACCTTGATTCACTATTGTGACTTACCTCTACCCATTTTAGCTCCCTAAGAGTGGATGTGTCGGTCCTGAACGCAGCATTTTCTAAAGTGTCACAATCTCACATTGTTAGCTAGCTAATAACAACGCACTTATCCCTGGAGGAAATAATAGTTACTGCTTAAGATAAGTTAGCCGGAACAAGCTAACATTTGAAGCTATAAGAGCAGATAAACATTGTTTAATCAATTTCTGACAGTTTTTACTCTTGTATTTTGGTTAAGATAAAACCTCTTGCTAGAGGAACTCTTCCGCCCAACAATGGTTGATTAGCGACTGGCTATTGGCTAATAGCAATTAGCAGGGTTACACCAAGAAGCAATTGCAATTCAAAAAATCTGCTCAGAACATCTGACAAAAACACGATGAGTGTAATACGTTGGTGAGCTATCACAGCCAAGAGAGTGAGCAGGAGGAGAAGCAATGGGTTTTCAGCCTAAGAAACAGTTTTAACTGGCTTAACTGCACTGTTCTGATCGCGGGACTCAACCCAAATCAAACGGGCGACCTCGGTGTAAGCAATCACAGGGCTCCTGAGAGCATCCTTTCATGTGGGTCGAGGCGAGAGCTTCAGAAACACAAGACGCCGCAGAGGTCGCCGCTGTCATTGGCTACTATCGCCGAGGTCAAAGCTTCCATTTGGACGGGGTCGTTGTTTTCCAGCAGCCGGAGATTGACAGCGTTTTACCACACAGGAGAGTCACCACAGCTCGCTCTCTCCTCTCTCTCACAGCGTCATAGCCGTCCCAACAGCCCTCTGTCAGAATAATGTCACCCCGGCTGAGATAATCTCCGATCACCGGGCCTCCCTGATACACTGTGAAGTTGTAACAGATGTACAGTTAATGAGTATCACAGGTGGTTTGAGGAGATGATGATGTGATGACAATGGTAATTCAGTCCTCAGCCAAATGTGCACGAATAATCCCATGCTGCAAAACTAAAGTCGGACCACAAATAAAGTATTTTAATTAATTTAATTATCTCAGCAGTAAAATATTGTTTACACATGGGGCATCAGTAACAACAAACTTAACGCATGTATTATTATATCAGTTACGGGGCCATTTTCTGCATAACAGCTACTTTGAAGGATCTGAATACTTCATCTGCCATGGTGGCAAAAGCTGTGGTTTGCCAAAAATGGGTGCAAATGTGACCTTGTATTGTTTATTAATTAACAGGGAGCAATATTTGGGAGCCTTATTTATTAATCCACATACTAAGAAGAGCACAAAGGCCCCAAATCTCATTATACACTTTCTATTTTTAGTCATTTTGTTCCAGGAAGCTAGAATGGTGTCCTACTGGTTAAGATAATCAGCATTTGTTAAATATTACAGTTGCTTTTCAGTTGCAGTTTGAGAAAATGCTGATAACACTACAATTGTTATTCAGTCCTCTACCTCTAATGTATACAAATTACTACCCTCTACAAGATGAAACATGGACCATGAAGCCTTTTTAGCCTTTAATTGGCATTAATTGGCATTTAATTCATTGTGAGCTGGTGAAACAAGTAGAATGACCAAAAAATCACATTTCATTACAATATTTGTGTGTTTGTGCTCATCTCTGATCAGTTAGAAACCATCAATATGTCAGAGGTGGCTGACACTGTTAGCCAATAGCTAATGTTTAATAGAAGGTCAACATCAGCTCAATATATCAACAAATCAATATATCTGTCTCGCCCTGTGCAGCGCTGCTAACCACGGTATATCATGGCCCTGTTCTTTTTTTCCCTGCACTAACCCATCCACACACACAGCAGAGGCTAGTCCCTGTCTATCTGTCAGCCTGTCAGTCTCCCTGGGCTGCTGTGCTTAAACATCCCTCCAGGCAGGATCCAGAACTCTGACAGGGACTCAGCCGATCCTTAAAAGAAGGAAAGCGAAGATGTGAAACCTCCAGAATGTGTTGAGGAAGGATCCATATTAAATAGGTGGCCTCTCAGATAGAAGCAGCCTCGCGGCCTTGGGGGGGGGTTGTGTAGTTATTGCCCCCCGTCTTGCTCCAACAACCCCCGTTGTCGGCCCTCACTGCAGGCAACAAGCTGCTCGGAGACACAGCTTCATACGTACGCTTTGTGACCACTGACACGCTTGGTATTATGCAGGAGAACAGAGTGCATCCTAGCGTGAAAAATCTGCAGGGACTTCAGCCTTTTCTTCCGAGGTAGAGCATGGTCAGCCAAACCCAGGGGCACGTTGGCGCAGCAAACTGCAGCCTGATCCCGGGGAAGGCACAGTGCATGCTGGGAGGTCACTGTGAAGGTCACTGCACTTTTCAGCGCACTGCTAAACATGGACGTTAATGCATAGGGCCGGAGAAGGCACTGCGGGCCAGCCGATCCTTCGAAGCCATGCAAATGAGCTGGATCCCGTTTGGATCCTGGAAAGCTACAACATCACAAGCCCTGTCGATGCTTTCGAGATTCCTCAGAAGCTTTTAAACCAGAGGCGTTTGTGATGCAGAGAGCAGCTGCCCTACAGTTCAAATAATATGGGATTTGACGGCACATACTGTTCATACTTACGGTAGTACTCTTTATTTAAACGTTACAACCTTTTACTAAACATTACCAAGTGTTGTCAGCCCTAAAGAGGTGAAAATATGGGAGCAAATGTTGGCCATAAAGATTTTAATCTTGTATGTCTGATTCATGTCTTTAATTTTACTGTTACTGAGTTTGGCCCAAGTCAGTTTTAGCAACCAGGTATTTTGATGTGAACCAGATTTGAGCAATCTCATGATATATTTATATTATTAATGTTAGGAAAGTTGCCAGCGTTAAGTTTTTGCAAAGGCGTATGTAATAATTTATATTAGCCCATTAGTCTACAAACAGAAGTACATTATTTCTTTGTTTGTCTTGCTCAACCACAGCAAGCAGCTGCAATAACTTGTCTATGTGTTCCTTGTAAAGACAACAACTCAACAACTGCAAAGATGTTACTGTCTGCATCTATATTGTTTTCTGGTTTGACCATTAGAACTCATGTTTTTCTGAACTTGGACATTCCCACTCAGAAGCTTCCAAATTTGCAGTTGTCTTGAATGCAGCATAAATTTCAGACTTGGGGTTTCAGTCACTTACGAGGTTAAGTTTTTTGCTTCTATATGAGAGTATCCAGCATGTCACATTGACCATAGCCCCAAATATCTCTAATACTTAATTATAAAGACTTAGCACCAACAGCTTCAGGAACTAAACCAGATACCTGCTAGTTTGGACCAAAATGACAATTAGTGATGTTTTTTTTATTGATTACCACAGTGAGCCCAGATTTGTGAATAAAACAATGCACAAGTGTCATCTGCTTCAGGAATAAAATCATCCAGCGTAATCAGATTTAAACCTAGACAACGAATATGCACATGTTCAAAAGCCTTTTCTCTACATTTGTCTGCAAATTTGGAGCCTTCTGAGGTTTCTTCAATTTGCGTCACCTTTGAGATCCACACCTAAAACAGCCCGACTGTCAACAATCAATAAATTTGGCAGGCCCTCTATCCTCTTCTGTCTCTGCAAATGAAGGATGGATGAAAAGATTCCCAGTGCCCTCTTCTCTCCCAGGTAACAAAGGAACACTCACGCCAATACCTTCCAGGGTTAACAGGATAGAAGCGGCTTGAGGCAGAGGGGGTGTGGATTTAGGAAGAGCCATGCTTAGAGCAGGACACAGGAGCAGGGTCAACTCTCAGGACAACTTAATATTTAATCAACCCACCTCACCGGTAACTCCTAAACCCCACAATCCCTCTGTCGAGCAAGGAGACAAGGGAAGAGAAGGGGGGGAAACAGAGAAAGACGAAGGGGTGAGGGAGGAAGGGCGAGATTTACACTTTATCTTTCAAATGCCCTTGTGCTTGACTGAGTGCGACTAAGTGAGAGACGAAAGAAAGAAAGACAAGATTTAGACGGGGAGGTGGGGTGGCATTTAAGATAGGCTTAGATAACTGTAGCAGCAGATAGAGATAGATGGAAAGAAAATGGAAGATGGCGAGTAACATTAGCAAGTCTTCCATCACACAGATTGGAGCTCGTGGTCAGCCATTTCAGGCAAGGTTAAAAGAAAGTTTATACACATTTGGGATGTTGAATACGACATGATGAGTACAGGTGGGACGGGAGCAGAGGAGCATTACTGTGTCGGGTCAAAAAAGACATTCAGTGTTTCACCAGTAAATGCAATATGTTCCTAAACTCTGGCTTAACGGTTTCCGCTATTTTCTATCCCATTATCATTAAATAGATATTGTAGTCCTTGTTTTGATTGACTGAGTCAAGTTTAATGATTTTATACACAATAAATAGGCAATTTATAGAATATATTACTCCGATATTTCTTTACTGCTGTCCTAACCATTACAGTTCATTCAAATAGGTCTACTTCAAAACAACTTAATCTTCAAGCCTCCTAAGTGGGCCCCACCAGATTTATGGTTTATTATTCTCATGTTGGACAAAATGAACAATACACAACATAGAAAAATTGTAATTTATAGTAAACGATCTAGCTCCTAAATTTTCCTGATCTGTGGCTCATCCTCCACTGTTTGATGCAAACTGTTCCATATTTTAGAATCCACATATATAAAACAAACGGATACAAGGAAAGCAATAAAGTCTGTCCTTATGTGTCTGGCTAAATAGGCCACAGGATGTAATCAGTTTTATTTGTTTGTTAATATATTGCTAGATATTGTGTTTATTTTCTGACTTTAGAATTTATAGTGAAATATTGGGTAGTTTTACCTTAAGGATTCTGGAAAAATTATCCAAATAAAACAACCTGAGAAAGAAAAACATTTTTGGTGGAGTTAAATGAACTCGTTGATGCGTGAAATGGCTGACATGGTAACCAAAGTAGACATTGCTTCATTTTAAAGTGGCAACAGTAGCAACAACTTTCCCCTAGAAAAAGGGTGCATGTTAGTAACTGTCTCAAAGAAGAATATTGTTGCCTCACCACTGAGTCACCGCTTAAGAATTGTTTTGTTTAGATCATCAAATAATAAACATCGCTGTTTTGCCGCAGTGGTATTTAGCAACACAGCTACAGCTATCAAACCATTACTGTCGAAAGCAAGAAACACAGAACTGATTTGAACAATAGAAACCAGTAATCTCAGTGCTGTGATAAAGGTAGAGTAAAACACCAGTAGAAATAATGACAACTGACTGTCGGGTTTGAACCTCCTCGCGCCAGAGCTTCCATAGTCAGAAGCAGCTATAGGGACTGCCAGAACAAACTGTAGCGGCCAGTGGACCGTAGAAAATCCCAGTCCAACCACGTACTTCCATCTGGTAAATGCCTATCCAAGGTTTACTCTTGTTTTATTACGGTTTTATCATAACTTTCGCTCTCCAAACAACAGGGTTTCATCTGTATGTGCATTTTCCATAGGCACTGCCATTTCTCTACCTGGGAAAAGTTATCAGTGGTTATCGAGAAACAAAGGCCGTAAATTGCACCAAATTGAT